>ML344557.1:0-68123 GCA_005239505.1 Nicotiana paniculata | reverse complement strand
TTCTTGACTCCAAAAATTAACATGTGACTAGTGTGATATTATAATACCTCATAACTCATTATTCTTAGTATATTAGACACTCTTAGTCTTATCCTACTGGTGCAAGTTAACTTAAACCTTCTGAACGCGTGGGGTGCGACCCGAGTCATTTTTCTAACCACGAACCTTTGTTTAAAGGATTCCTTTGACTTAAAGCTTTAGTTTTTTTCCTTGATATTACCACACATTTTTAGTCTTATTCTCTCAATGTGCTATACCCAATCATATATACCTTAAATAACCACGCCACGTTACGTATATTACGTAAGAGAAGAGAGAAAAAAACACATGGGGTCTCACGGTCTCCCCCCCTTAAGAACATTCGTCCGCGAATGGGTCAAGTCAATTCCTTTGTTTCATTTCTTTTCCGCTAATATGTTATTTGCGAGGCTATAGTCTTTACATTTTCAAAGCATAAATAAAATTCTGAAGATTCCAACTATTAGGCTTCGTATAGCTATCTCGCAATAAGAAATTTATATTGCACTTTCAAGTCATTTAAAATCCAATTAAGTTGTTGTAAAGAAATAATTGCCAATTATTTAAATGAGACTCACCTTAAGTCGTAAATAGGTGGAGGTACTTCTTCCTCATTTGCTCCTCAGCTTCCCAGGTCATTTCCTCGATGTTGTTATTTCGCCATAACACTTTCACGGAAGCCACTTCTTTAGTTCGAAGCTTTCTTACCGGCCGATCTAAAATAGCTACTGGTACCTCTGCAAAAGATAAGTCTTCAGCAATGTGAATATCCTCAATGGGCGTAATACGTGAAGGATCTCCAATGCTCTTCCGCAACATAGATACATGAAACACAGGATGGACTGCTTCCAATTTTGAAGGCAAATCAAGCTCGTACGTCACCCTACCAGTCCTATGAATAATCTTATACGGTCCAACATACATGGGGCTGAGCTTCCCTTTCTTTCCAAATTGCATGACGCTCTTCATAGCGATACTTTCAGGAAAACCCAATCTTCTACATCAAACTCTGAGTCTCGTCGTCGAACATCTTCATAAGACTTCTGCCGACTTTGTGCTGTACGCAGTCAGTCTCTAATAAGTTTTACCTTTTCCATTGCTTGCTAGACTAAATTAGGACCCTCTGTTTCCATAACCTCGAACCAACCGATCGGCGATCTACACTTCCGCCCGTATAGTGCTTCGTAAGGAGCCATCTGAATACTAGCTTGGAAGCTATTATTATAAGCAAACTCAATAAGAGGTAGATGATCATCCCAACTTTCTTTAAAATATAGCACGCAGGCATGTAACATATCCTAAACTATCTGAATAGTACGCTCTACTTGTCCATCCGTTTGCGGATGAAAAGCGGTGCTAAGATTTACATGCGTTCCTAGACCCTTATGAAAAGATTTCCAAAAATGTGTTGTAAATTGAGCCCCTCGACCAGAGATAATAGATAATGGCACTCCGTGAAGGCGAACAATCTCTCGAATGTAAAGCTTGGCATAATCCTCGGCTGAATATGTCGTCCACACTGGCAGGAAATGAGCAGATTTTTTAAACCTATCAATAATTACCCAAATAGAATCATACCTTCGTGGAGTGCGAGGCAAACCAGTGATGAAATCCATATTTATCATGTCCCATTTCCATAATGGAAGCTCAATATACTGAGTTAGGCCTCCAAGCCTCTAATGTTCGGCTTTAATTTGCTGGCAGTTGGGACATTGGGCTACCATCTTTGCGATATGTTTTTTCATTCCATTGCACCAATAGATCTGTCGAAGGTCCCGATACATCTTAGTCACTCCGGGTGAACTGCATATCTAGAATAATGGTCCTCCGAAAGAATATTGGCGTGGAGCTCCCCGACTGTCAGTACACATAAGCGGCCCTGGCATCTAAGAAATCCATCTCCAGTTAGCTCAAACAAAGGTTGTCGCTGCTGTGGAATAATTTCCCTCAGTTTTAAAAGGTCGGTATCCTCGTGTTGTCGCTCTTTCACTTCAGTAACAAAAGAAGATTTTGCCGTATTTTGAACGAGAATGTGTCCACCCTCTGCGTCTACCAAACGCACTTGTAAACTAGCTAGCTGGCATAGATATTTAGACTGCCCATGGACTTCTGGCTAAGGGCATCAGCAACAATATTAGCTTTGTCGGGATGATATAAAATATCAACATCATAGTCCTTTAGTAATTCTAGCCATCTTCTTTGTCGTAGGTTCAGCTCCCTCTGTTTAAATAAATACTGAAGGCTCTGGTGGTCGGTGAAAACATCAATATGAACCCCATATAGATAATGCCGCCAAATCTTTAGGGCAAAGACAACTGCGGCTAACTCAAGATCGTGCGTAGGATAGTTCTGTTCATGTTTCCGCAACTGTCTGGAGGCGTACGTGATAACCTTACCATGCTGCATAAGAACACAACCTAGGCCAATTCTCGAGGCATCACAATACACAACATAACCCTCGGTGCCATCCGGAAGAGTCAAGACAGGAGCCGTAGTAAGCCGTTTCTTTAGCTCCTGNTCGTATGTCGTGAATACATATATATTGATGCAAATTCATGACATACCCAACCAAATGCTAGCAATGGCGGTCTCTCCCGGTAGTTAACCGGTATCATATTGCCAACCTGTGGCCATCTGTACAATATATATGGTCTTTCGGGAAAATAGTCCCCTTACCTCGGATTGTAGCTCGAAGTCCATGCATAATATGCTTTGTATGATATGAACTTTGAATGTACATAATAGGCCATAACAAGAACTTAGTCAATCTTGGCTCATTGGTACTCTTATTCTCATAATCTCATAATCACCTTCGTATCGCATACAAATGTCTCGTGGAACCTCATATATTTTTGTTTTATAAGCTTGAAAACTTCACTCGACTTTTAGAAAGATAACTTAACTCTGAAGATGTTCATAAAAAGCTTAAGGTGCTTCACTTAGTCCTTATACCTGATTTCTTGATAATTATTAAAAGAAATTATATCAAAAAATCAAGTGTTTTAGTATTTTAAACATAAAAATTATATTTGAGATTTATCTGGAAATCGACGTATCACTTTAGATATTTTAAAATACACTTTAACAAGGAAGAACGACTGATCGCAAATACTAAATGCCTTTATTTTTAGGTCACACAACCCAAATACGAATAAGAATTCATATATATGGACATATAGTTAAGAAAGCCGACAAAATGACATATATAGATGTCGAATACCCTATTTAACCGAACGAGTGGAATATCAACCTAATAGAATCATGAAAATACTTCACCTACGATCCCAATGCCTTCCTCAGAACATCTTCCTAACAATAGAATAGTAAAATACCACATTTGGCGTCTTAGGAATTTCCCAGAATTTGTGCTAAAAGGAATGACGGAGCTTAGCCTTAACATACCTTTCCAACGAACGTCTGAATGCCGGTAGTTCCTTCACGAACGTTGTTCCTTACGTCCTAAGCTTCGCAAACACTATATATATGCAGCTTATACGCACCTATAAACATTTCATAATTGAGTTTAAATCGGCAGATTTTCCATATGACCCTAACTTTATGAAACATCCGTAGAACATTGTAAAAATGATCATAAAAGAGTCCGTAGATGATTACCTTGGTAAACCAAGCATAAATCTTGAAGAACCAGCAAGAAAAACAAATTTCTATCTTCCAAAAATAGCTCAAAACACAGCTAATAGAAGGGGAAAACGATTACAAAGCGTAGATATTGCGTTTCTAGGCACGGCAGCAAACTTTAACGATAGAAATTGTTAAAAACGCAATTTAATCACTTAAGAACACCATGGAACCTTCTCTTCAGCTTTCTCACTGTTTTGGGACGAAGATGAAATGTTTTGGGGTCTTAAAAGTCGGATTTTCCGGCTTATACTACTTGTTTGACCCGACCCGATTCGCGACCCGGTTTCAGCCCGGACAGTCCGTGGTAAAACAGTTATAATTTCTTACTCCGGTGTCGGTTTGATGTGTGATTTTTTTGGTTGCAAACTACTCGTAGACATTCGATTCGGTAGGTTGTGGGTCCCTTAACTTTTTATATATTGGGAGAAATGGTCTGATACATTGGACCCAAAGTTTAGAAAATTTGTTAGATAAATTTACGATAACTTTTGCCGACCTTTATTTCGCAACTTGCTTGACTCCAAATATTAACATGTGACCAGTGTGATATTATAATACCTCATAACACATTATTCTTAGCATATTAGACACTCTTAGTCTTATCCCACAGGTGCAAGTTAACTTAAACCTTCCGAACACGCGGGGTGCTACCCGAGTCATTTCTTTAACCACGAACCTTTGTTTAAGGGATTCCTTTAACCTAAAGCTTTAGTTTTGTTCCTTGATATTACCACACATTTTCAGTCTTATTCTCTCAATGTGCTATACCCAATCATATATACCTTATATAACCACGCCACGTTACGTATATTACGTAAGAGAAGAGAGAAAAAAACACATGGGGTCTCACAATATCGATCTTGTGTTGTTCCAAATGCTCGGCCTCGGACTCGTGAACTCTTTTGCGTAGTCTGTTATACTTCATATGTGCTTCAGGAACTTCATCTATGATTGTGTTTCCTCGACCGACCCCTGGCTCGACTATTCCTGCTATGCTATCGTCCAACCATGACGGGTAGAAATACACATTCCCTCTGTGGTATCGATCAGGTTCGATTGTGTCCTTTTCCATAATGACCTTCAAGTGCCACAGGTGTTGAACTTCACATTTGTACGGGATGTCATCATCTTGAAAATCTGCTCCGTAGTGACTCATTTTGGAGACTCGCGGTATGACTTATTTTCTACCGGCTTGTCTCATGACCCCGATAGGAACATAGGGGTGTATTCCCCTTAACCCGATCAACACCAAATGCGGAACATCGTTGGATCGGAACTACTCGAACATCCAATGAATGTCCTTAGTCAAATTGTTAAAAAGTTGTACCCATTCTGTAGCATTCTCTGGTTGAGCAAACTTGTTTGGGATAAAGGTCATTCTTTTGGGGTGATGGAAAGCTATGTAATCATTCCATGGTCTTCGTGGAAACTCTTGGCGGTATTGGCCTCTTTGGAGATGTTCCAGCAACCAAATTTGTAGCAGCAAATTACAACCCTCGAAATGTTTGAACCCTTTCTGGCAACGATCCAAAGCCCGATATATTTCTTCTATAATCATAGGAACAATAGTGTATGTTTGTCCCTAGATTTCCTACATTAAGGCTTTGGTTACCATGGCCAGTTTGGTGTGAATCCTGTCCATTTTTCTTGGAAACACTATCATAGCCAAAACGCAGACGATGAACACGAAAACCTTACGATGAATCAAACCTAGGGAGGTGATGGAGAACTCGTTCATAAAGGAAGTCAAAAGGTATGTAGGACTTATTAAAACATACCAAGTCGTCGTTCTTTCTTAAGCCCATCATTTTCATAAACCCCCTGGGGGTGCGATTTTCCGGTACCAATAATCCAGGACTGTCCCAAAGTAGTCCAGCGAGTCCCCCTATTTCCTCCAAAAGAGGATTCATTTCTATGTTTCCAAAACGGAATACAGCCCTTTCTCTATCGCAGAATATAGTAGCAGCTTCAATCAACATGTTGTTTGGTTGGATGTCTAATAAGGAAGGTAAGTTTTCGAGGACCCTTTTCACATGATTTTTGTCACTTGACGGAAGGTCCTCCCACCAATATAGAAATAACGGAGGTATATCTCGTACCATGCCGAACCTGGGGACTTCGTGCCTCATTTTATGCAAAATAAACAAGGTTAGACCTTTTCCCCCTCCGGATTCGACTATTTATACATTAACGATTAGCATATCAGCATTTATTTCTCCAAATAATGCACAGATCGTGCTTGCGTCCGTTGGAATTATGGAAACCTCGATGGACTTTGGACAAGGCTTTACTTAAAGGGTTATTATGCGGACAACATATTAACACAGGCTAGGTTTGACCATGATGCATGTATAGTTATTATCAGAGTATGGTTTCTATAGAGGTCTAGACCGGTACCCTCAAGCGAACAACTTGAGGGGGAAAGGTACGGAACCGTTGATTGCACCACTGATCGACTGGTTTTACCAGAAATAAGCCTTTCCAAATTAAAAAGGCTGATATAGGAAGAGTGCAGACACTCATCAAGTGTTTCTATGGTATTAATTATGCACAAGTGAAATATGATGTTGAGCATGATTTATGAAAAAAGGAAATAACACATTGTCACTATTTGCACAATGAAAAATGATAAAATGCGGTATTTAATAATTGTAAAGGCATTTAAGAAAGAAAACAAAGAGACAAGTCAGTTTCCATAGTAAAAAGTAATAAACAGGAAAGAGAAATCATAAATGAATGTAGGAAAATAAATTCACATAGAGTGGGAAGGGGAAGGGGTGTGCAAGTATTAACAGAATAATAAAGACATGTTTAGAAACTAAATTCACAAAAAAAGTTAGTTATGGTAAAGGCCTATAAATATCCCCAGCAGAGTCATCATGTTGTTGCGCCCCTTTTTCTCACGAAATAGGTTTCAAAATTTTTGGGACAACTCCTTTTGAGAGGGTAAGGAATTGGAATTGAGAGAGTCGCCACCTAATGGATTAAGGTGCGTTAGGGCACCTAGAGCAGATAACTCATATTACCAGTTTACATCACCAGAGATCGGGTAAGGGCTCAAATTGCCTCGAGAAGAAGGTGTTAGGCACCTCTCGAGGTCCACAACAGTGGGTCCCGACCGAACTTACATTAAGAAAATTAGTCTAAGGAAAAGAAAGCAATTTGGACAAATAAAATACTCGATTTATTTTAGAATAGGAATGGGGGGTCCTAAGTTTTTTAGCCTATAGGATCACCCCGTGCAATATTTGTAGCTCCCTCAATTCGGGGTGCCACTCATAGTATTTACTGCACGGACTATCATCTCCCACTACTCGATTACTATCTTTAAGTTGTTACCTAGAGTGCTCTAGTTGATCCTAGTTTGTTTCTTATGCGTGAACTACTCATCCCTTACCTATGGCCCTGGAGGCATTATGACCTCTATTTGGGATAGTTCTAGACTAAACCTCAGTTTCTCAAAATTTTAAAAGAGTAGGCGACAAGCAAAACAATTAGCATTTTCAGACAAAGCAGATATGGGCTCATGTTGACCTCCACACATAAACAACAAATGCACGCAATTGATTTGTAAAGCTTTATTAATCTTAAAGTTCCTATAGGCAAGATTCTAGGCGAGAAGGAAGATATACAGAGGCAGTTTTATTAAGGCTAGTGTCAGGACCTATCATTTGCCTACTATTTTTATTCAGTATAATATCTAGGCATTTCAGCCAATAATGAATCACAATTACGAATTGCGAATTGTTATTTGATCCTATAGGCATATTGTCTAAGTGATTGACATTGGCGATTATATTCAGAACCAATAGAATCCTATAGGCATGACTTCTTTGAGCGAATTGATTTAAATCCTATAGGCATGATCTCTAGATTTGAAATTAATTTTAGTCTTATAGGCACGGTATCTATTACTGAATTGATTTAAATCCTATAGGCATGATCTCTAGGTTTGAAATTGGTTTTAGTCCTATAGGCATGATATCTATTAAGCAGTATATGGGTAGAAATTGTACATATTGCTAGAGAACAATTGAATCAAACATTGGGGTCCTATACGAATGATTGCTAACACATGTTTGTTGGAAGTATTGATAGATCCTATGGGAAGGATTTTCTAACGCAGTTAACATTAACCCTATAGGAAGGATCTCTAATACGCAAATATAAAACTCAGAATCAACATCACCAACGAAAGTCTTATAGGCAGGATTTCTAAACACAACATAGAGTTTATACAGTTTTGACAAATGAACAGAATTAACAACATAGATGAATCCCTCTAGGCAGGATTTCTACCCAGATTAACAAAAGGAAATAACCCCCCCACCTGCCCAATTTTACTAAATACCCCAGATACTGTTTATTACAAAGTTATTGTTGACCAGATAATGAATATAATAGCAATATGATATACTATAGGGAGCCTTCATTAGGCCCAAATAAACTTGGGAACCAAGACTTCAAAACCAATCAACTTCGAGGCTCATTTCATAGGTATAGCATAGCCAAATACGAGTGATTCACCCGTAGCACATATTGAACCAGGTTTCCAATGTGTCGAAGTTCCCAAGGGGCCTCAGGGACCTAGGGAAATGCTCACACCAGAACCAAATATTCAGAGATGATTCAAAAGAGATTAGGAACCAGTTCCCAGTGTGTCAGAGTTCACAAGAATCTCACATGGACCCTGGCAGTGCTCACACTAGGGTGGTTGAGGATAGAACCTAAGGGATTAAGAGTGGAAGTTTTTAAAAGAGTAACAACATATAAAAGAGGGAGAGAAAGATTTAAAACATTTTGATTTCAGAAGATAAAAAACAAAGTTTAAGATACTGAACTTGTAGGCAGAATTGCACCAAGAAACCAAGCAAGGTTCATGCTCAAACACACAGTTTAAATAAGTTGAAGTCTGGTTAAGCTAAATGTTCATGCTAGTATTTAGAACAACCTTGTTTAATCACAGAAGCATTTAGGCAAAGTGTTAAGGAAATCAGTCAAATTATCACATGAATCCAGAAGGATGCAAAACATGTTAGAAAACAAGTTTGCAGGGCCCAAATACAAATCTGCCAATTTATGATCAATTGACTAATTTCATGCTAGTGTATCCTAAGAATGCAAAGTTCAGAACATGTGCAGGATTAGTAAACAGTGTGCATGAGATAAGTTAAAATTTAAGCTAGATTTTAGGAGGATTCATATTATCCAAAGTATAACCAATTAACAGTGTCACTTATGGGACTAGATGAAACCATTAAATCATATAAACGGGCAGAATCATACTCAGAATTTAAACATGCTGGCAGAGCAACACATATTATGAAACATGGAGAATAGAGTGCCAAGGGAGAACGTCTTACCAGTTAGGCAGGAAATTAAGTAAATACACCACAGTAGTTAAGTCCAGAAAATCTTGGCCTTGGCTTTCAACCGCCAAGACCAGAAACAAACGAGCACAGAATCAGAGTAAAAAGCTAAGTTTTAGTCAGAGTATTGAGAGTTCAAGTATGTCCAAACGAGAAAGGGGGAAAAGGTTTAAACAGTGTTCAATTAGGTGAACAAATAAGGGAAGTAATTAAACACACATAAGCAAGGAAAGAAATCTGTCACGACCCCAAATCCCAACAGGCCATGATGGCGCTTATCGTGGAACTAGGCTAGCCAATCATCACATAAATACACACTTCGTTTAATCAAATAACACAATATCATTAAATATCAGCATAGCAAGCATGAAAATTTCCTAAGTCTTTAGGCAAATATAAATTAATCCACTGTGTAAAAAATTTCCCGAGGACTAGAGTCAACATGGTCACGAGCATCTAAGAATATAACTAACTCTTCTAATGTCTTAATAAATGTCTATGAATCAAATTCTAATACTATAAGAAGAAGGGAAGTGGAGAAGATGTGGACGCTGGACAGCTACCTCGAAATCCCGAATGCTGACGATGAATGAACTCAAATGGCTACTGCTCAGAACCAGTACCTGGATCTGCACACAGAGGTGCAGGGAGTAATGATGAGTACGCCAACTCAGTAGTAATGAAAATAAATCACAGTATGAAGAATAAGAAACACACAGCAACAAATACACCAATCCACAAAACTGTAAAATATCAAGTCTCAATAAAGTATACATAAGTTCGAAAACCAGTTTCCTTAAAAATCCTTGAAACAAGTATAATTTCCAATTTTTCTTAGTAAAACTCCCAAAATATCAGTTTGAAAGATGAAACAAATCATAATCAAAAGCTCCGCAAAATATCATTTTAAACCGCCCCTCGAGCAAAATCACCACTCGTAATCAGTCACTCAGCCCCTCACCATCACTCAATAATAGTCACTCAGCACCTCACAGTCACTCAGCATCAGCCCCTCAGGCAACCTCACTGTCACTCATGCCTCCCAGTCACTCATCACTCAGCACTCGGCACTCGCACTCAGTAGGTACCTGCGCTCATTGAGGGTATGTACAGACTCCGGAGGGGCTCCTACAGCCCAAGCGCTATAAACAAGCCAAATCATGGCATCAATCACTCTTAGGCACTCGGCCTCTCTCATATCATAACATCCTCACAATATTGGCCCTCGGCCTCACTCAGTCAGACACTCTCAACATGCCACTCGGGCCATAAATAAACAGGGTTCTCGACCCAAAACAGTATTTCATTTCAAGAATAAATATCAGCAAGCGCTGAGTGTCAAAAAAATTTATCAGGAAAGACTGAGTGTAAAATCATAATTTCTAAGTGAGGAATTATCAGGAAAATATCCCCCAAGGGGTTAAAACAAATCGGCACTAGGCCCCAAACATGACTTACAACCCAATTATATCAAAACATATCAATACTATAAAGAATGGGCTTTAAAAGCAGTTTCGCAACTCAATAGTTGCCTAAAAAGGAAACATATTTCCAAATTTTCAATTCGTGCACGCCCCACGCTCATCATCCAGTGTGTACGTCACTCCAAAACCGTGAAAGGATGTAAAGTCCGGGGTTTCATACCCTCAGGACAGGATTTAAAGACATTACTTACCTCAAACTAGCGCGAAAAGCTACTCTGCAACCCGCTTGCGTCTCGAATCAAATTCTGAGTGATCCAAATCTGCCAAGATCATATTTTTATCATAAAATTATGCTAAAGGAATGAATTCAATTGAAAAGTACCAATTTTATGCACAAAATCCGAAATTAGTCAAAACCCGACCCTCGGGCCCACATCTCGGAACTCGACAAACATTATACCAAAATGTTCCGCATCATCTCACGAGTCCGTACATATAAAGAACTCTGAAATCGGAGCCCATTTGACCCCTCAAATCGCCCCTAAAAGGTCTCTTAAACTCAAGCCCTAGTTTCACTTTCTTTCTACTGATTTTCCCAATTAAACACTTCAAAAACATGTAATCTTGTCGGATTATTCGATGATAATTTAATATTATGGAGTAGAAATGATCACAAGTGACTTACTTCAAGATTTGCCACGATTTCTTGCTCAAAAATCGCCCCAAGTTGTGTTCTTTCACCCAAAAAATGCTAAACTGGGCTTAAAAACATAACAGCATTAAAAAGACCCAATTCTGGTCGCTAAAATCAGCCTCCCGTCGCTAAAAGTGCCATATCTTGTCGCTAAAGGTGCGTATCAGATCTTGTTGCACCAGCAATGTTTATTTTTACTAAAAGGGTTCTAACTCCACCATACGAACTCGGAATTCGATGATTCTTGTTCCTATGAGTCACAAATAATAATACGAACATATTCCTTCAATCGAAACTCAATTCGAAGCTCATTTGTTCAGTGCGATACTCATTTCGCTCGTTAAACATTTAACTCACATTTTGCGTCAAAAACCCAACCGCGACTTGATGAAATTAGACCAAACTTTACAGATCACTCCTATAATTCATTATCAAAATCCCTAAAGTCTCGAAATCAAATTTCAATAACTACAACTAAAAATGGACCTTTGGATCATTACATGCTTATGCTCAAAACGCCAAAATCTTCCAAAACGTATCCGAGCCTCATGGGACCCCAACCAAGTATACTAACAAGTCCCATAATATGACACAAACTTAGTCAAGACTTCGAATCACCGAAAATAATGCAAAATACTAAATTCACCTCGGATTCAAGCTTATGAACTTTGAAACTTCTAAATTCCACCAAAGATGCCGAAACCAACCAAAACACATCCGAATGACCTGAAAATTTGTACACACGTCCAAAATGACACTACGAACCTATTCCAAATTCCGGAATTCCATTGCGACCTTGATAGCCTATTTTCCAATGCCGACCGAAAATCACCAAAAACTAACTTTCGCCAATTCAAGCCTAATTCTACACCGAACATCAAAACCACATTCCGAACACACTCCTAAGCCCCAAATCACATAACGAAGCTATCTGAGACATAAAGTCTACATTCCGAGGTCGTTTACCAATATGTCAACTCCCAGTTGACTTTTTCCACTATAAGGCTACTCTAAGAGACTAAGTGTCTCAATTCTCATTACAACCACTACGAGCCCGAACCACCCGACTCCAACACATCATAAACAACTAAACAAGGCGTAACCACACAGAAACAGGAATAACAGTGCAAATTCTACGGAACGACCGACCGGGTCGTTACAAAATCAATCACAGAACCAATTGAAGTCTAATTTAAGGACAAATAATACAGAGTTCAGTCAATTAACAAGGCATAATAGCGTGTAATCAGGTGAATAACACTCCGAATAAGGAAAATATCATTTAACATGCAGTTTCAAGACAAATAAGGTAAAGAAATAATGGAAACATGATAGATTGAACAAAATAAGAAAAATATCAGTCCCATACGAGAAAGTAAAGAGTATCAGAAGATCAATAAAAGTCTCAAACCCTAATTTTTAGGTAAACCTTCACAAAATTGGTTAGAAAATAAGGCAATGAATCACATATAATGAACGTATACAGGAGATTGTTCAAAGAGAAAACCAGAATCGAACCAGATTCGGTTCAATTAAGATCTGAAACCCTAATTTTAAGGTTAATTAAGAATCCTCAATAGATACGAAAATATTTGTACTTACAAAGAAAAGATGATAAACATAGACGGAAACAACAGTAGGTTAAAGATTTGAACCGGCTTTGGTTCGATCTTTACAGGATCTGCTTGCCATTTTAGGCAAGCTATTAGGTAATACCAAAACGTGTAGCCAATAAGGAGGGGTGCCAAATAAGGTAAGGAATCATGGATTGATTCCATTTTCGGGTCTAGAATCATGGAGGTTTTGAGTGAGGGCGCTAGAGTTTTGACAGGAGAGGGGGAGGAAGATGAGAGGGTATATAGAAACGGCAGGCTGGGTGAAATAAATTAGGGTTAGGGGTTTGGGTAAGTTAAAAAGGGGTGGAGTGGTACGAGTCGTTGATCTTCAGATATCAACGGCTGTGATTTAAAAAGGTTGGGTCGGGTGTTTTGGACGGGTATAGGTCTGGGTTAATGAGTATTTGGGTATTGGGTATTGGGGTATTGGACTGGTGTATTGGGATGGGGTAATTGGGTATTGTATATGTCCAAAATTGAGTTTTAGGAGCTATATTTTAAATACCCAATTTAATAAATAAATAATTTATAAGAAATAATTAATAAATAGCAAAAATATCACTTGTGCATGAAAATGATTTAAAACAATTACTTAACATTATAAAAATATAAAAAATTATTTTCTTGTATAAATAATGTAATCATGCATATATATGGGCTATTATTGCAAAATATGCAAGTTTAGCCTAAGGGTGCAAAAATACAATTATAATAAATATATAAAATATTAATACGGATATAGATGATAAAAATTAAATGATAAATCATCATAAAATTTATTTGAGTTGCAATTAATAATTACTTATATAATAAAATACAGGAATAAATCGATTAAAAGCTTATTTTTAAGAAAAATTTATAGAAAATTATGGAAAAATACTTGATGATACTCATGCACTATTTTGAAGGTATATATGTATATTTAAAAATATATGAGGGAAAAATTAGGTATCAACACTACTGACTATCTAGGAAAAGATCGAACATGTGCATGTGGATAGTGATTCAGAGTGTTCATGAAGTGTTTGACAGAAAGTTTCGAGAAAATTCGGCGGGTTGATTGAAGATCATGTTAATGGGGGGATAAGGAATCTTGGTGGGTTCCAGAGTTATGCAATGACACCGCCTACAATTGGATTGTGTGGTTATCTACTTGCGAGGTTTCGGATTATCGACATATTGATGGGTTATTACGACCAAGGGAAGAAAACATCAGTAGAAATTTGAGCAAAGGATTTGGGAAATGTGGGATATAGTTGGCCTTATCAATTTATGTTGAGGCCCTGGGAGGAGGATTTGTGCTTCGTGTAGATGCGATTTACAAGAAAGGTGATTCGGCCAGGTGTCTCTTTGAGAGGATGTTCATGTGCTAGCAGGGTCTTGGCGTTGATTATATTTGGGACGAGTCAGAGTGGGTGACTCTCAAAAACGGTCCTAGTAGAATCAAAAGTTAAAGTGCGGTGCCTGAGGATTTCAGAGTCTGTAGTATGGTTGAGTATCGAGCATTTGCACCAAATTATGAAAAAGGGCTTGGAGTTATTTTACGTTTTCTTCGGTCTGGGATGTAGCATTGGAGGAACAAGAGAAAATAACTTCGGATTCATAGAGGAAATATCATAATGGGTGTACCCTATTAATGGTTAAGGAGTTATAACGAATTCTTGTACTCTTTCGTATTGGCATGATTAGATGCAGGGGGTAGCATAGGAATTGGAATTTGAGGATCAAGGTTGCGGTTCGGTGTTGATAGGAATGTCACAGGCTCGGATGGGTAGGAGAGGGTTCAGGTGGTTAAAGTAAGTTGGTATTGTCCTTAACGTCACTTGAGATCGGTGTCCTGTGTAAGAGGCCTTGCATACCGATTATGGATTCTTGATTTTCTTTACAACATTAGTGTGGCCGGTGGTATGGATGCGCATACTTGTTACCTGGTCTGTAAGGTCGTGGGAGCATACCCCACGGGAAGATTGTATAAGTGTGACATATAGTCGCTTAACTGACTAAAGATTTAAGACCAAGTATGGAGATTATGGTACTATCATTAATGTGAAGGTTTAGGCATTGAAGGTGCTCTATTTATTGGATTGTGGACTGTAGATGTTTGTGCCAGATTGACGGATGTTCTTGTGTGTCATGGGAGAAAGGGTTAATGTGGACCCTTGAAAGGTTATTAGCCCACACTGAGTTACCCGGAATAATAGTTGATCACGTATCTTGTCACAACTCTTACTTCTCCCCTTGATATTCAATCATTGCTACATAATCATTAAATTTTCATTATTTTCTCACAATAGATAATCTTAGTTTTTATTATTAGTTGATAAAAACATAAATCAAAAGATTTATTTCTTGGATAGTGTTAAGATGAAGATTTATTAGAATATTATTTAAATCAATCCCTGTGGAGACGTTAATCATACACTGGTTTTGCGCTTATCGCGTTTTTGTAGTGAGACGTAAGACCTAGAGACTTTTTCAAATTAAAACAAAACTTGTTGAATAAGTCCTTCATATAATACCCAAATTCTCAAAAGTTAGCTTGTAATTACTCAAAAATTTTGAAAAGGAACTTAAATGTATTAAATTTAAAAGTCAAGACTTTATTTATTGATTAATGCCCTAATTTATGGTCTTTCCTAATTTTTTATCTTGTTCGCTAGTCTAACGCCCCGTGCCAGGGCTTACACCTTGCCTTACGGCCACACCTTTTAAAACACGGCTCCCATGTTACGCATATAAAGATGTGTTAGATCATCCCATTGTTTGAGGAAATAAATTATTCTCATTCGAGAATTTTCACATGATTGATTTAGCTTTTGGAATGGAGTTAGACCTGTATCGATTTTCTTTAACACTAGTTATCGCTTATTTTTCTTGCTTTTATTTGTGATACCATCTTCAATGAAGGACCCAACCAAACGCGAAGTCGAGTCTTCAAGTAAAATGTCCTACTAGTGCCCATCAATTATAATTCTGCTCTCATAATGGCATGTTCTCTACTTTATACGTCCTATTATTCTCTTGATTTTCCATTACCCATCCTTCCCTTTCCCTGTCCTAGTGACCCAACGATTCCTAATTAAAAAAATGAAGAAATTCATATAACAAAAGAGTTATGCATTCATCAAAATCATCTAGCAATATTATAGCTAATTCCTATCCCCCATGAAATTAAATACCGTAGATGGTATAGTAGAGTAGGGGTAGTTAAAAGAAAACAGTTAACCATTTATATTATCCACTAAAAAATGGATTGGATAATAAATTTTTTATAAACGTGTCAAATATGGATAAGAATCATAATCCATTTAGAAAATGAATAACCAATGAGTCTAACTTTTACATTTGTGAAGCTTCACCTCAAGTTAGGGAGACTAAGAATTCTCCCAAAAGTGATCATATGCAAGAAGTCATGGATAATATGGTTACCTATATTATCCGCTAGTTAACCCATTTTTTATCCATATTAAACATGAATCAGGTCGGATAATTTATCCGGTTTTTATTATCCGTTTTCGACCTGAACTATATCCGACCCGACCCGCCGGCCCGCCCCGTTTGCCACTCTTGTAGTAGAGTTATTCAAAGCGATGAGTTTGGTAGTTTGGTAGTTTGGGTTGGACAATTTGTGGGGAAAAAAACTACGACATGAGCCTTGCCTAACTTGGCTATGATTAGATGATGAAACAGAGCTCTTGCATCCAATCTTTTTTCCTTCTTTAACCCTTTATTTTTCCTTACCTTTTTTTTTATTTGTGGCTCTAATTTGAATTAAGTATACTACTTTGTTTGGCAAAGAGTTGGGGGAAAAGTAAAGGCTAAGAAAGAAAAGAAGGGAAGATCACACTTTGTGACCCATTTCAAAACAAAGCAAAATAATGGTTAGAAAAATGCACCATATAACAGATGTAATGATAGAAGCAATAAACAAAAGAAAGTTAGCTGTCCAGTGCCTTTGCCTTTGGCTTACCTCCCCTATACTTTTCTTTTAAGAACTCACTCTTCCAAACACAATTTCAAAAAAAATAATAAGGACCCCATATATAGATATTCATCATCCTTAAAGGTTCATAAAATCACAAGATCTGAAATCAAATTAAGCTCAAAGAACAGTCAAGAAGAAGAAAGAGAGTAATACAAAATATAACACAATGAAAGGTAGAAAATGTAAAGAAGTTCCTTCAACAGATTTATTAGTCTGTTTTCCTTCAAGAGCTCATTTAACCCTTATGCCAAGTCCAGCAAGTAGTCACCATCATCAACACCATTTAAAGAGATGTAGCACCAGAGGTATTGGGGCTGCAGCTGGCCAAGCAAGTCCTATGCTATGGGCCAAATCAAAGAGAACTGAGATTTCAGAGCCAACTTCTCCAAAAGTTACATGTGCTGGGCAGATTAAAGTAAAGCGGCATAAACCTAAATCATGCAAGAATTGGCAATCAGTTATGGAAGAGATTGAGAAGTTACATATCAAAAAACACAAAAGGAATAAACCTGGTTGGATGGAAGCAGTTGGTTTCAAGAAAGATGTAATGCAATTCTTGACTTGTTTGCGTAATGTAAGGTTTGATTTTAGATGCTTTGGTTCATTTTCTGCAGCAGAAACTGATATTATCACGTCTGACGACGATGAGGAAGAAGAAGAAGATGAAGAGTTGCATGAAAATGATGATAATGAAGCTGTCTCGAGAACTGTATTTTCAAAGTGGTTCATGGTTTTGCAGGAAAACCAGAATACAGATTTTACGAAAACCGAGGAAACGGAGAAAGAAAAGCTTTATTATAATAGTAATAATGAAGCAGAGGCATATCCAGGATTTGACGATCATGCTCCTTTATGTGCACCACCACCCAATGCACTTTTGCTCATGCGTTGTCGTTCCGCTCCTGCAAAAAGCTGGCTTGAGCAGAAGCACGAAGAAGAAGAGCATGATTATGAAGAAGAAATGAACACAAAATCAGCAATGGAAGATTTAGAGAGTACTAAAAAGAAAAAGAAGAGCTTAGTGGTGATGAGATATGGGAATGATTTCTACAAATTTTCATCAGAAATAGCAAAGGAGACTTGGGTTGTGGGTGAACTTAAAGATCCATTATCAAGAAGTCTAAGTTCTAAGAGGTAATTAGTATCATAATGATCAAATTCAAGGTCATTGCTCTTTGGCCAAATATTTCCCTATGTTATGAATTTTGTTTTAAGTTTCTTCAAATAGCATTTAATTTTTTCTACATTTTCTGAATTATGCTTTGGTAATTTGAACTATGAAGATTTACATATGTTGTTGCTTTCTTTCTGTTTTAAGTTATTCTTGCTATTTAATAAACAAGCTACGAGAAGACTATCTTTAAGCTTTTGTTCTTTTAATTCTTTGGCTAATCAAAGAAAATTAACAGTTTGGTGTTTCAGGTTGATTTGCAGCTTCCGATGCTAAGTGCAAATAACCTTCCAAAGAAAGTGCACTAATGATGATAAATATTTTCTTGAACATTTTTTTATTACAGTACTGTAAAATTTATGACATTTGACGAAAATGAAGAAATATATATTTAACTTTTGATTTGAATGTCACATGGTTTGAGGTAAAGAAAATTTTATTACTTTGACCTGCATAGGGAGGGAGAATATTTGAAAAACACTTTGCGGAATTTATAATTAAAAAAAAAAAAGAATGATGTGTCATACTTCAACAGTTGTTGTATCATTAGTAGAATTTTTATGTATTACTCTAAACAAAGTATAAATACTCTCATTTTATTTCATTTTTGTCTGGCCTGTTTGACTTGGACACAAAGTTTAGAAAAGAAAAAATATTTTTAAAATTTATGATCTAAAATATATCATATAATTTTTATCACTTTAAAATCATGTCAGTAAAGATAGATAAGAGTTTAAAATTAAATTATTTTTAAAACTAAAAATGTACCCTAACTTTTGAATCTGTTCAATTTATTTCATCCTATTCCTTCCATAGGAGAAGTGAAGATTTTCAAAAGCACAAAGCAGGCCAGCGATGTCTATGATTGTCATTCATCACCAAAGAATATAATGGCAAAGGGAATTAATGTTTGGTGGCCGTAATTATGGGTAATCATTATGTCACTCTTTATCCTGTTAGTACTACTAGTCCTATTCCAATATATATATATATATATATATATATATATATATATATATATATATATATATATATATATATATATATATATATATATATATATATATGAATTGATCTTTATAATTTTTAAATCTTAATAACTAACATTTATATTTTATGTCTATTTACACTCAATTATTTATAAATAACAATAAAAAAATATAAAAGAACTCCTTTCAAATCCTATAATTAGTTTTAATAAGTTCCACATATTTGATTCTGGAATAGATTATTTTTTAATACATTAAGCTAATAAATAAGAACTAATACAAATGAGTTAGATAAAATATTTTCTTAGAGATCTTTCAACCTAGAAACACAACAAAACATACAACATAGCTCTCTAATTACATAGCTCTCTAATTATTACATTAGGCTCTTACGTGTTGAAAAAACATGATTGTCAACTGGAAAGTGATCAATTTTAGGAAGGAAACAAGGAATCCGGAATGTGGTCTTTTTTTACTCAAACGATCAAAATACGTGAAAAAAAGTTTAGTGACCAAAATACATATAGCGCCATTTAAAAGAGCATTATATGTGTAAAGCCTTTTATATACATGGCGCAAGAAAAGAAGATAAATAAACATTAAGGCAAAAAATGTGGAGCAGATTGTTGGATGATGCAATGGCTAAAGGCTAGGAAATAAGTTGGCTTTGTCTTTGAGGTCCAAGGTTCAATTCCCTCTAGCAACATTATCTTCTTTTCCTATTTATTTTTTTTATTTTTTATTTCTTTTCATTATTTGGTTTAAGTATTTAGATATAAATACTTTAATACCTAATAAACTATGAGATTAAAAGAAGAGAAGAGAAGAAAAACTAGTTAGAAACCTGCTTCAAGCGTGGTGTGTATTCCTCCCCCTGAATTCTCCTTCAAAGTATGTTACTATCACAAACCATGCTTAGAGGAGGCTTCTAGCTAGTTTTTCTTCTCCTCTTCTTTTAATCTCATAGTTTATTAGTTCTAGAGTTTTGGGTGCTACATGAACGTTGTAGTTTGAAGCTTGAATTGTTCTTATTATTTAATTATATTGATTTATTTATTCAATCTTGCGCTTAATTATTTGATTGCTTGATCACCTATTGAATACTATCTACGAATCTAGGACTGAACTTGGGAGAGAGAATTCTAGATTGCATATAAGATTGGGTAGAACAAGATCTTAACTCTTAGAGGGGGCGGATTTGCGATTAGGATTTGAGTCCAAGGTTCAATTCCCTCTAGCAACATTATTTTCTTTTCCTATTTTTTTTTCATTTTTTTTCATTATTTGGTTTAAGTATTTAGATATAAATACTCTAATATATAATTAATTTTCAATGTAATTAAAATAATTTAATATTTATTAGAAAATTATGATTTTGAATTCATTCAAAGTAAAATAAAAAAGCCTTTTACTATTTCGTTAAAAAATCAACGGACATTTTTAATAAATGTTATTTTGTATTATGTAAATCAAAAAAAAAAAAATATTTTTTGATACAAAAAAATATATGTAGTTTAATCTATTACTTGAATTTTTTTATATTTTGATATCTTTCTTTTTAAATTTAGTAACATTATTTTGTTTTCCTATTTATTTTTATTTTTTATTTTTTTTCATTATTTGGTTTAAGTATTTAGATATAAATACTTTGATATTTATAATTAATTTTCAATTTAATTAAAATAATTTTATTTTTAGTAGAAAATTATGATTTTTGAATTCCTTCAAAGTAAAAAAAAAGAAAAAAAAAGAAGCCTTTTACTATTTCGTTAAAAAATCTACTGACATTTTTAATAGTTGTTATTTTGTATTACGTAAAATAAAATTATTTTTTATTTTTGATACAAAAATTATGTATAGTTTAATATATTTCTTGAATATTTTATTTTTTCATTTCTCTTTTTTAAAATTTAGTTATTAAAATTTTAGTTATATTTACCCTATATGAATTTTATTAATCCAAATTATAATTATGAATCTTATAATTTTGTTATTATTAAATATAAATTATTATAAGTATTTAACCTTTATAATTATAATCGAAGAATTATTATTATCTAAGTAAAGGATTATGATTTTCATATTCTTATCAGGACAATTAATTAAATGATTTTTCATAAACTAAATGGTTATAATACAGTTTAGTTTATGAAAATTTAGTTTAGAAAAATTAATTAAATGCTTTTTCATAAATTAAATGGTTATATTTAGTTTAGTTTAGGATAATTATTATTAGAAAAAATTTAATCTATGAGCAACCATTTAATTAATTTTCCCAATAAGAATATACGAAAACTATTACACTACTTAGCTAATAATAATCCTAATGGATTATAAGAACAACCATATTCTTATTTAAAAATTTTAAATGGATAATACAATTACAATAGTTGAGGAATAAAAGGAGAAATAAAAAATACATTTCAGGAAAAATATAAAAAACATAATTAGGATATTGATTAATAACTATAATTTTAATAACTAAATTTGAAAAGAAAGATATCAAAAACTAAAAACAATTTAAGCAATAGATTAAAATATATATATTTTTTGTATCAAAAAATAAAAAAAATAATTTTGTTTTACATATAATACAAAATAACAACTATTAAAAATGTCGGTAGATTTTTTAACGAAATAGTAAAAGGCTTCTCTTTTTTTTTTTTACTTTAAATGAATTCAAAAATTATAATTTTTAATAAATATTAAATTATTTTATTCACATCGAAAATTAATTATAAATATTAAAGTGTTTATATCTAAATATTTAAACCAAATAATGAAAAGAAATGAAAAATAAAAAAGAAATAGGAAAACAAAATAATGTTGCTAGAGGGAATCGAACTTGGACCTCTAAGGAAAAAAACAACTTATGTCCTAAGCTTTAACCATTGCACCACCCAGCAATTTGCTCCTCTTTTGGTACATTAAAGTCTAATTATCTGTTTTTCCTACTCCATGTGTATAAAAGGCTTGATACAAAAGGGCGCTATATGTATTTTGGTCACTAAGTTTTTTTTCACGCTTTTCGGTCGTTTGAGTAAAAATGACCATATTTTGGTTTCGGACTCCGTGTTTCCTTCCTATAATTGATCACTACAGTTGACGACGATGTTTTTTCAACACGTAAGAGCCTAATGTAATAATTAGAGAGCTATGTTGTATGTTTTGTTGTGTTTTTAGGTTGAAGGATCTCTGAGAAAATATTTTATCTAACTCATTTTCAATTTGGGTGGATTTCGGACAAAGGAAGCTGCTGGAATTTTCTGTTGCAGAAGCTGTTCGCCAGAAATTTCTGATGCGTGGAGCCGAATTTGAAAGCTTGTATCTCACAATCTTTAAGGAATCTGAAAATTTTCAAAGCATGAAAGTTGTATCCCTTTTATTTTAGTTTCCAGAAAGTTAAACCATTCATCATTTTGGATATTTGTACAGAAAGTTATGATCGATTGAATGAAGGCTTGTAAAGAAGTTTTTGGGCTTGAAAATTTTGAGACAAGTCGCATCTCACATATGCGACTTACATGGACAGAACATATATGTCCGGAGTCCGACATTTTTGTTTATTTTTAGAGTTTTAGACCTCGATTATGGGCGATTTCAGAGGCATTTTTCACGAGTTTGAGTTGGGTAAGTATTCTTATCCGAAATTGGTTATATTTCATGAATTCCATACTCATTTACATCATGAATCCATGAATTTATGGAAGAAAAATCAGATTTTTATCAAATCTTCCGAGAAAAAAAACTTAAGATTTGAAAGCCAATCCGATGTCGAAATTCGATAATTTTTATATGATTGAACTCGTATCGGAACAAGTATTCGGATTTCGTGAGTTTTTCGGGATTCGAGACGTGGGTCCCCCTATCAATTTTTTTTTATGAATTTCGAATTTTATTCCAGAAAATTAGTAAATTCATATGGAATTAAATCCTACGACTTGTATTGAGTATATCCAATTGTTTATGACTAGATTTAAGGCTTTCAAACACGAATTTGGAAAGCAAAGGTTTATTGAAATCTTGAATTTGGTTGCGGAGCGAGGTAAGTCTCTTTTCTAACCTTTTAAGAGGGAATTAACCACATAGGTGAACTAAATTAATATATGCTTCTATTTTTGGGTGCTACATACGCACGAGTTGACGAGGGTCCGTACGTAGCTACTGGCTATGCCTATGTCCGGGTAGTTTTAATTATACACCATGCCTTGTTGATATTGTTATTTGACTTATGTTTATTATTTTCCCTGAGAAGAATCAAGATTGAATTTGCTTATTAATTGCCTTGAAAAAAGTAGGAACGGAGGAATTTGAGATTTTAAAAGCTTTCATTTGAATTTCATATTTTTCTTTGAAAAATAATTCAGAAATATTATAATAACTTGAGAAAATTTATGTTCAACCGGGTCGCAACTATATTCCGCGAGCGGGGTTAAATATTCACTACTCTCACGGGAGCGGGCTGTTCGCCTTAGCAAGTTAAATAGATACATCTATGGTTCGTGTTGTTCAACCCTAAGTAGTGCACATTTTATATTTATATGTTGGTTCGTGACGTTCGATCCTCGGCAGTGCACAACTTAAATATTTATGTTGGATCGGGTCGTACGACCTTGGCATGATTTGCGCATAATTGAATTGTGTAACGACCCGACCGATCATTTTGAGATCTAACGCGTTGTTTGGCGGTTTAAGTTAATGAGCAACTCATTTCAGGTATTATGACCTGTAGGCGTGGTCGGAACTGAATTTCGGGAAGTTTGGAGTCAAAATTGGAAAGAAATTTCTCATTTCGGAAGCCTTAAGTTGGAAGAAATGACTAAGATTGGATGTTTGAGAAAACAACCTCAGAATCAGGATTTGAAGTTTCCAGCAGGTTTGTGTGATGATTTCGGACTTGGGCGTATGTTCGGAGCAGGTTTTGGATGACCCGGGAGCGTTTTAGCATATATTGTGGAAGTTAGTATTTTAGAAGAAATTTCATAAGTCTGGGTTGAAGTGCATTTCAGTGTTATTGATGTCTATTTGGGATTCAGAGTTTGGGTATAGCTTTGTATGGTGATTCTGGTGTTAGGAGCGCAATCAGAAGTGAATTCGGAGGTCCGTAGGTCATTTTAGAGTCATTTGGCTAAAGTTAGAAATTTGAAGGTTTTTAAGAAGTCCGACCGGAAGTGGAAATTTTGATATCGGGGTCGGATTCTGATTCCAAAAGTTGGAGCAGGTCCATAAAGTTGAATGTGACTTGTGTGCAAAATTTGGGGTCAATCGGATGTGATTTTATAGGTTTCGGCATCGAATATAGAAGTTGGAAATTTTAAAGTTCATACAGATTGAATTGAGTTGTGATCCATTGTTTGGATGTGATTTGATGTGATTTGAGGCTTCGAGCAGGTCCGCATTATGTTTTTGAACAGGTTGGTGTGATTGGACGAAGTCCCAGGGGCCTCGGGTGGATTCCACGTGGTTAACGGATCGAATTTGGAGTTGAGGAGGAGCTGAAGCATCTGGTGTCTGGTGTGACCGCACCTGCGCAATAAGGGCCGCAGGTGCGGCTTTGGCGTCACAGATACGGATTTTGGCTGGCTTGGCTGGGGGCCGCAGGTGCGAGGTTATTTCCGCACATGCTACGGCACAGATGCGGAAGTAGGAGCGCTGGTGTGGAGCCCGACTGGTAAGGAGGAAGCCGCAGGTGCGGGTGCTTGGGTGTACCTGCGGGCGCGCAGGTGCATCGCTGGAGGCCGCAGGTACGGAGGTCGAGTCTGGGCTGTGTGTATTTTAAGACGGGATTTGGCTATTTTTCACTCATTTCTCACTTTGGTTGGGCGATTTTGGAGCCTTGAAGGGAGGGGATTTCATCATCTTCTATGAGGTAAGTAATTCTTGAAAGTATTAGGTTAAATACATGATTTCATAAGGATTTAAACATGGAAATTGGTGAAAATTGTGGATTTTGGGTAGAAGACCTAGAAATTTATATTTTTGGATTTTGGCCACGAATTTGGGCATGGGATTGGGAATAAGTTATATAATTAAGTTCATGAGGTTATGGGTAAACCTTTTCTTTGAAACTTTCAGAATCCGGGCACGTGGGCCTGAGGGTGATTTTATCGACTTTTCGAGCGGAGTTGGAAATTTATATAAATTGAATAGTTATAAGTATAAGAGTGTATTTTCATTGGTTTGCCCGTTATTTGGATAGTTTTGGGGCGTTGCGCATCAATGTGAGTCGTTAGAAGGGCTTGGAGGCCGATTATGAATCTTTGGAGCGAAGTAAATCTCCTTTCTAACCTTGTAAGAGGAAATTGTCCCCATTAGTGAAATAATTAAATATATGCTACTATTTATGGGGGCTACGTACGCACGAGGTGATGAGAGTCTGTGCGTAGCTACTATTATGCTTATGTCTGGGTAGTCTAGGACCCACTAGCATGCTTTACTTGCGGTACTTGTAATTTTGCTGATAAAAGTTTGACTGTTTTAATATTATCGAATTAGTAAATTAATATCTAAGAAGGTTAAAATTCCTTTTCTTAATCATCAAAAAAAAGAGAATTGATCTTTTCCTTGGATAAATATTTCCTGATGAATTCCTGATTTGCTATTTGAATGTATGTATATATATGAGTACCTGAGTCGCATGTATGATTCGCGAGCAGGGTAACTCTATTATTTATATTTGACTGCTTCGCATGATCAATTTGCAAGCGAATAATTATCACGACCCCAAATCCTAAGCCGGTTGTGATGGCGCCTAACATGGAACTAGGCTAGCCAACAATCACATACATACATACTATTTTCATAATTTCCAAAACGGTTCCGATATATCACAAAATTCTTTCGTTTGAGCAGTTCACAACAACAAAAATAAATAAAACAGTTTATACACTACCCCAAAACCTGGAGTCAACCGTCATGAGCATCTACGAGTAGTACATAATAACCCTACTATCATAATACATCAAGAATTGGAGCGAGGAACTAAGTACAAAATAAGAAATGAGAAAAGAGATGTTGTGGACGCTAAACAACTACCTCGAAGTCCCAACACCGGTTCGACACGAAGGAAGGAAACTAGCGCTCGGTACCAGCACATGTATTTGCACACAAGGGTGCAGGGAGTAATGTGAATACGCAACTCAGTAGTAATGAAAATAAATCAAGTCTAAGCAGTAAGAAACAAATAAGATCAAATCATCAATTCATAATAAGTACAGTCTTTCTTTCCAACAATGTATACAATAAATCAACATGATTTAAAAGCCAACTTCGGTGAAATCCTTTGAAAAGTGTGTTTTCCAACAATTTCTGAAAAATACCCAAAGAGCTCCAAATCATCACTCAGAATCAGTCGCTCAGAATACCTCACTCGGCACTCGGCACTCGCACTCAGTAGGTACCTGCGCTCACTGGGGTGTGTACAGACTCCGGAGGGGCTCCTTCATCCCAAGCGCTAATATCAAGCCATCTCGTGGTATCTCATATCCTCACAATCAGGCCCTCAGCCTCACTCAGTCAGAAACTCTCAGTAAGCCACTCGGGTTATCAGTAAAACGGGGTACTCGACCCAAAACATCATTTTATATCTCAGAAATAGTGTAAATAAGGCTAAGCTTCGAAAACAGTTAAACATAATATGACCGAGTGTAAATCATAAGTTAAAACAGTGAGAAAATAACAGTAAAATCCCCCCCAAAGGGTCTAAACAAGTCGGCGCAAGGCCCCAAACATGGCTTACAACCCAAATATAGCAATAGCTTTAAAACACGATTTAACATATGATTTAATGTAAATATGAAACTCAATAGTTGCCGCGGAAAGGAGCAAGTCCAAATCCAAAAATCAGTGCACGCAACACACTCATCATCTGGTATGTGCGCCACTCCAAAAATAGTGAAAAACATACGAAGTCCAGGGTTTCATACCCTCAGGACAAGATTTACAGTCATTACTTACCTCAAACCAGCCCAAATACTAATCTGTGATGCTCTTGCCTCTCGAGTCGGCTCCCGACTGCTCCGAATCTAACTAAACCAGATTAATATCATCAATATACGCTAAAGGAGCAAAACCTACTCGAAAATTATCAATTTTAACCAAAATTTCCGAAATTGGCCAAACCCGGCCCTCAAGCTCACGTCTCGTAATTCTATAAAAATCGCATTCACAAGAATCCTTATCCTTTCCCGAGTCTACACATATAAAATGCATCAAAATCCGACCACAATTGACCCTTAAATTCCTTAATTATAAGTCTCAATTTTCTAAGCCCTAAACCCCCAATTTATGCCATTAAAATCCAGTTATTCCAAGCCTAACCCGTCAAATAACAACATAAAATCGAGTTTTTAGTCCAAGAAACTTACCTCCACAGAAGACCCTCGAAATCCATCTTCAATTTGCTCCGAAAAGCCTCAGCTCGCATGCAAAATATGAAGAAAGTGCCAATTATTCGCGAAGGCTGGAATTTATACTAACTGCCCAGTGGTTCCGCACCTGTGGCCACTTACGCGCACCTGCGGACTCGCACCTGCGGTCCCAGGTGTGCACCTGCGGAAAATGCTTAGAGGCCCAATCTTCGCACCTACGATCAAACTTCCGCATCTGCGGCATCGCAGGTGCGGTAAAAACCTCGCATCTGCGAAACTCCTCCAACCTACCAAAACCGCATCTGCGATGAGCCGTCCGCTTCTGCGGGCCCGCACCTACGGGCCCCTATCTGCAGGTGCGGTAACACCAGCACCAACAGCATCAGCTGCTATTTTTCCAACTTAAAATCCCCCGACGGCTATCCGAAATCAACCCGAGCCTCTCGGGACCCCAACCAAAAATACAAACAAGTCCCATAACCTTATTCAAACTTAGTCGAGCCCTCGAAACACCCAAAACAACGCTAAAACACCAAGCTCACATCGAATTCAAGCTTATGAACTTTGAGATTTTTAAATTTCGCCAATGATGCCGAACCCAACCAAAACAAGTCTGAATGACCTGAAAATTTGCACACACATCCAAAATGACTCTACAAACCTGCTCCAACCTCCGAAATTCCATTCCGACCCCGATACTCTATTTTCCACTACCGACCGAAAATCGCCAAAAACTAATTTTCGCTAATTCAAGCCTAATTCTACACCGGACTCAAAAACACATTCTGAACAAACTCCTAAGTCCCAAATCACCTGACGAAGCTATCCGAGCCATAAAATCTACATTCAAAGGTCGTTTACCAATAAGTCAACTCCCAGTTGACTTTTCTAACAATCAAGCCAATCTAAGAGACTAAGTGTCTCAGTTCTCATAACGACCATCCCGAACCCGAATCAACCGACCTAACACATCATAATTAGGTTAAATAGCACATAACAAAGCTGAAATAGGGAAACATGGCTAATCTCACAGAATGACCGACTGGGTCGTTACATCCTCCCCTTCTTAAATAAACGTTCATCCTCGAACGAGTATAGAAACATACCTGGAGACTCAAATAAGTGAGGATATCTGCTCCGCATCTCCCTCTCGGTTTCTCAGGTGGCATCCTCCACCGGCTACCCTCTCCACTGAACCTTCACTAAAGCTATATCCTTAAACCTCAGCCTTCTGACCTGACGACCCAAAATAGCCACTGGCTTTACCTCATATGACATATCACCCTCGAGCTGAACTGTGTTGAAGTCCAAAACATGCGACGGGTCACCAACATACTTCTAGAGCATCGAAACATGGAACATCAGATGAATACTCGATAAGCTGGGTGGCAAGGCAAGTCAGTAAGGCACCTCTCTAATCCTCTGCAGCACCTCAAATGGCCTAGTGAACGGGGGACTCAGCTTTCCCCTCTTCCCGAACCTCATAACACCCTTCATAGGTGACACCTTCAGCACCACCTTCTCCCCAACCATGAAAGACACATCTCGGACCTTCCGGTCCGCATAACTCTTCTACCTAGACTGCGTCGTGCGAAACCGCTCCTGAATCAACTTCGCCTTACCCAACGCATCCTGAACCAAATCTATGCCCAATAGCCTAGCCTCGCCCGGCTCAAACCAACCAACCGGAGATCTACACCTCCTACCATATAAAGCCTCACACGGGGCCATCTGGATACTCGACTGATAACTATTATTATATGCAAACTCCGCGAGTGGAAGAAACTGGTCTCATGAACCCACGAAATCAATGACACACACACGCAACATGTCCTTCAGAATCTGAATAGTACGCTCCGACTGCGCGGTTTGAGGATGAAACGCTGTGCTCAACTCAACCTGAGTACCTAACTCTCTCTACACGGCCCTCCAAAACTGATATGTGAAATGAGTACCTCTGCCGAAAATGATAGAAACTGGAACCACATGCAATCGGACAATATCCTTGATATAAATCTTAGCTAACCGCTTCAAAGAATAAGTAGTTCAACAGGAATGAAGTGCGCGGACTTGGTCAGACAATCCACAATAACCCATATAGCATCAAACCTCCTCGAAGTCCGTGGAAGCCCAACAATGAGTCCATGGTGATCCACTCCCACTTTCACTTCGGAATATCTAACCTCTAAAGCAATCCACCCGGTGTTTGGTGCTCATACTTGACCCGCTGACAGTTGAGACACCGAACCACGAACTCAACAATATCCCTCTTCATCTGCCTCCACCAATAATGATGTCTCAGATTCTGATACATCTTCGCGGCACCCGGATGGATGGAATACCGCGAACTATGAGCCTCAACTAGAATCAGGTCTCGAAGCCCATCCACATTGGGCACGCAAATCCGGCCCTGAATCCTTATGACCCCATCATCACCAATAACCACATCCCTAGAATCACCACGACGGACCCTATCCTGAAGAACGAGCAAGTGTGGATCATCATACTGGCGTGCTCTAATATGATCATAAAGAGAAGACCTGGAGGCTACACAAGCCAATACCCGCGGGGGATCTGATAGATCCAATCTCACAAACTGACCCGCTAAACCCTGAACATCAAGTGCTAAAGGTCGCTCTGCTGCTAGAAGGTAGGCTAGACTCCCCAAACTCTCTGCTCTATGACTCAGGGCATCAGCCACTATATTGGCCTTCCCCTAATGATATAGAATAGTGAGGTCATAATCCTTGAGAAGCTCCAACCATATCCTCTGACGCAAATTCAGATCCTTTTACTTAAGCATATGCTGCAAACTACGGTGATCAGTGAAAATCTCACAATTCACTCCATACAAATAATGACGCCAAATCTTCAGGGCGTGGAAAATGGCTGCTAGCTCAAGATCATGCACTGGATAATTCTTCTCGTGCACCTTCAAATGTCTGGACGCGTAGGCAATCACCCTACCGTCCTGCATCAATACTGCTCCAAGGCCAACTCTCGAGGCATATCAATAAGCAGTATAAGAACCTGAACCCGCAGGCAAAAACAACACCAGAGTTGTAGTCAAAGCTGACTTGATCTTCTGAAAGCTCTCCTCACACTCCTCAGTCCACCTGAACTGAGCACCCTTCTGGGTGTGTCTGGTCATAGGTTCTACAATAGATGAAAATCCCTCTACAAAATGGCGATAGTAACCTGCCAAACCAAGGAAACTGCGGATCTCGGTAGCTGATGACGGTCTTGGCCAGCTCTGCACCGCCTCTATCTTATTCGGATCAACCTGAATACCCTCACTTGACACCACGTACCCCAAGAACGCTACTGAATCCATCCAGAACTCACACTTCAAAAATTTTGCATACAACTTCTTCTCCCTCAAGGTCTGAAGCACAATTCTCAAATGCTTCTCATGATCTTCCCGAGATCGGGAATACACCAAGATGTCATCGATAAACACGATGAAGAAGGAATCCAGATAAGGGCGGAATACACTGTGCATCAATTTCATAAAGGATACTGGGGCATTGGTCAGCCCGAATGACATAACTAGAAACCCATAATGAACATATCTAGTCCTAAAGGCAGTCTTCGGGATGTCGGGTCCCCGAATCTTCAACTGATGATAGCCAGAACGCAAGTCAATCTTGGTAAATACCCTGGCACCCTGAAACTGATCAAACAAGTCATCTATACGGGCACGGGATACCGGTTCTTTACCGTAACCTTGTTCAGCTGCCGATAATCAATACACATACGCATAGAACCATCCTTCTTCTTCACAAACAACACTGGAGCACCTTAAGGTGACACACTAGGCCGAATGAACCCCTTATCTAGGAGTTCCTAAAGCTTCTCCTTTAATTCCTTCAATTTCGCTGGTGCCATAGGACAAGATGGAATAGAGATAGGCTGAGTGCCTGGCACCAGGTCAATACCAAAATCAATGTCCCTGTCAGGTATGCAGGAAACACGTCCAGAAAATCACGGACCACAGGATCTAAATTAATAGTAGGAGTCTCACCACTAACATCCCTCACAAAAGCGAAATACGATAAACACCCATTTTCAACCATACATTGAGCCTTCAGGTAAGAAATCACTCTGCTAGGCACATACTCAAAAGAACCTCTCCACTCAACCCTCGAAAATCCTGGCATAGCTAAGGTCACGGTCTTAGCGTGACAATCAAGAATAGCATGACACGGAGATAGCCAATCCATGCCCAATATCACATCAAAATCAACCATGCTGAGCAACAACAGGTCCACTCGGGTCTCCAGACCCCCAATAGATATCACACACGACTGATGCACATGGTCCACAATAATAGGATCGCCCACCGGAGTTGACACATGAACTGATACAACTAGAGACTCACGGGGCATATCCAGATAATGGGCAAAATATGAACATATGAATACGTAGAACCAGGGTCACATAAAGCCAAAGCATATTGGCGACAGACTGAGACAATACCTGTGATCACTGCATCAGAGGCCATAGCATCTGGCTTGGATGGAAGTGCATAGATACGAGCCTGGCCTCCACCTGTACGACCTCCCCCTCTAGGGCGGCCCTTGGCGGTCTGGCCCGCACCCCTAGCTGTCTAGGCGGGTGGTGAAGTAATTGGAGCCGAAGTCGAGGGCTGGCCCCTCTGCTGAGAAGAACCACCAAAACAACAGGGACACTGCCACCACATGTTCCCAAACTCTCTGCACTCAAAACAACTCCCTGGAGTTGGAGACAGGGACTGAAAGAAACCCCTGACACCAGAATGGCCACTAGAAGAATCATGCATAGAGGAACCCTGAACTGGTGGTGCTCGAGATGCACTCTGGGCTGGAAGGGCACTGAACGACGAACGACCCCGCTGAGAACTGTGGGGACCATGCCGTGGAGATGCACCACTATAGGCTGGATGGACTGTCCGAGGAGGCCTGAATGAACGACCTCTACCATGCTGAAACTGCCCCTGGAAGGAGCACCGCTAGAACCACCAAATCCACGAGGCCTCTTGGCCTCCCTCTCCCCCCGCTCCTGGCGGCGAACCGACTCAATATCTCGAGCAATATCAACAACCTGCTCGAAGGTAGCACCTGATACCCTCTCCCTTGTCATCAAAAGGCGGAGCTGATAAGTGAGGCCATCCACGAACCTCCTAATCCTCTCCCTATCAGTAGGGACCCACTCGGTGGCATGAGGAGCCAACTCTGAAAACCGCATTTGATACTGTGTCACTGATAGCTCCCCCTGATGCAGCTGCTCAAACTGCTTGCGCTGCTTCTCCCTATGAGACTGGGGTACATACTTCTCCAAGAAGATAGTGGAGAACTGTTTCCAGATGAGGGGTGCTGCAACAATAGGCCTACGCCTCTCGAAGGACTCCCACCAAGTAAAAGAAGCCTCGGAAAACTGAAAGGTAACAAACGAGACCCCATTGGTCTCCAAAATCCCAGCATTACGAAGCACCCTCTGACACTTATCCAGAAAACCCTGGGCATCCTCGCCCTCAACACCACTAAATGTCGAAGGTTGAAGCCTACTGAATCTCTCCAGCCTACGTTGCTCATCATCTGGCATAGCTGGAACCACGAAGTCCTGAACTGGAGCTACCGGCTGGGTTGGAACTGCCCTCGGTGTCTGAAGTCCCTAAGTAACCTGCTCAGGTATCCGGGCATCTAGAGTCTGAGTGCTTCCCCCGGCCTGAGAAGTAGCAGCAGTAGAAGATACAGCAACTGCCTTGGCAAGGTTAGTACACACTGTCAAGATCTGAGCCAAGGTCTCCCGAAGACCCGGAATAACAATAGGCACTGCTGGTGCCTGAGCCTGTCCCGCTGCAATATCTGCGGCGGGAACCTGATCCTGAATGGTAGGTGGACCCTCTGATGCTACCCCGACCGCTGCACGGGCTGGTCTCTTACCTCTAACACGACCTCGACCTCTTGCTGGTCTAGCTGGTGTCTGGTCACCCTGATCGGTAGCGCAAGTCCTTACCATCTGTGAGAGAATGAAACAACAGAAGTTTAGATTTCCAGAATCAAAAAAATGGCACGACATGATTCAAGAAAATGAGATTTTCCTAAGGGTTCTGCAGCCTCTCGAAGATAAGTACAGACGTCTCCGAACCGATCTGCAAGACTCTACTAAACCTGATCATGACTGTTGAGTCCTATGTAACCTAGGCTCTGATACAAACATGTCACGGCCCCAAATTCTATGGTTCGAGCCATTCGACCCTTCGACAGTGCACAGTTTATATTTATCGTTGGTTCAAGTCGTTTGACCCTCGACATTACTTGCACATGATATTTGCTGAGTACTTTATGTGATTTTTAACTGTTTACTGGACTTGAATTGTAAGTTGTCAACTGACATGATGAAGAATTAAAATTTGTAAATGTGGAAGAAATTGTTATTTCCTATTAATATTTGTTACTTACCTATGATATCCATGCTAGTGTCACCCTTGATTTTTATTAAGTTAACCTCTAGCAAGTGTCAAATTCGACCTTTCGTCACTACCTCTTCGAGGTTAGGCAGGATACTTACTGAGTACACGTTGTTTTCGTACTCATACTACATTTGATGTGCATTTTTATTGCACAAATACATGTATATCTAGTGGTCCCGCTTGACGCAGTGATGTGGCTGACATGGAGACTTAGAACAACTGCTTCCCTTAAGACGACTCGCAGCCAACAAAGTCTTCTTCGAATGTATCGTACTTTCTTTACTTTCCCATTTGTATTCTGGACGGTTATTGTATTTCATTTGGATTTTCTTACAAATTGCTCATGCACTTGTGACACCGGGTTCTGGGATGACTTTGGGATGTATTTTTCGATTGAATTATTTAAAATATCATATTTACTCAGTAAAGTTTACTTGATTATTAAATAACGAAATAAAAAGTAATTATTTTCAAAATACTAAAATAGGAATTTAATTAACTATTGAGTGTTGGCTTGCCTGACTGTGGTGTCCGGCACCATCACGGCCTTAATGGATTTTGGGTCGTGACAATGTGGTATCAGAGCACTAGGATCCCTTAGGTCTCACGAGTCATGAGAAAGTCTAGTAGAGTCTTACGGATCGGTACGGAGACGTATGTACTTATCTTTTAGAGGCTACAGGCTGTTAGGATTACTTCACTTCTTGATTCCTTATCGTGCGATTTATTCCTTTGAAGCTTATGCCTACGTTTCTTCCTACTCAATCTTGAACGTCTCTAAGCGCTTGCTGTAAAACGAGAATTTGAGGAATTATAATGGTGCTACAGGTATGGTGCGTGATGTCTTTCTATGCGAAATTTGGGGGCTATTATTGTTGCTCTGCGGGAGGATTTTATGTTATTTCAACTCAATAGTTGTGTTTCTGAGAGCTTTGAGGCTATACTCGGGTTGTTATAATGCTTATGATTGGTTATCGCACAGTATTGATATGATGATAGGATGCTTGCCCATATGTCGGGGCAATGAATGACTTGATAGGATTTCTACTCAGAGCATGATTCCGAAAATTCAGTTTTATTTCCGGCAGAGGAAAGGATATTAGACTAGAATTGTTCGAGTTTGGGTTGATAGAGTAATGGGACTGGGTGTTTTCAAGTCAGGTGGAGTCTTCATCTTCGATGTGGCATCTTCGTCTTTGATCGAATAGGATGTGTTAAGTTCGCCGGTGCTATGGTTTCTTCAGTTGCATTGGGTCAGAGTAATGTGAAATAATATTATAGAAGTGGTTGTCAGAGATCGTGTTGTGCAGTGGTTCAGGAGTGAATAAGTATTTCTAATGCAGGCGGCTCGAGGAAGATGATCTTCAGAGAGTTTTGATGTTGTGGCGGTCTGCTGGTTTAAGTGCTACAGAGAATAATATTATTTGAGGCAACAACTGAGCAACATACGATGAGGAAAGACATGTGGGAAGTGTCAGACAATGGTTAAATTCTAGAAAAGGCCAGGTGTAAGAAGCGAAAGTCGAGCAGTTGCTTAAAGGAGTGAGTTTGATCAAAGTGGGAGAGTGGCAGCGTAGCATATGAGTTCTGTGGTAAGATAGCTGCACATCTTTAGGAGAATGTTGGAGCGACTTGAGAATTTTAGTGGACGATGGTTGGGTCCACGGGATTGAATTGAAATATTGGCTATTTCGGCGGAAGATTGGGTACTACAGCGAGGATTTGTTCGATATGAAGAAGGATGCAGCATAGCTGTGAATTTGAAGATATTGTCGCGCATTTAGTAGATATCCATGAGGAGCGAACGGACTGGTAAAGTTAGTAAACGAGAATGGGTGTAGGATGGGGTATTGATGTCGTACAGATTGTGCAGTACAACGACGTTGGAAGGTGTTAGTTGGTAATTTTCGCAGGTGGGTTATCTTCTGTGAGAAGGTCAGCGGTTGCGTGGTTGATAGAGGGTATGGTTGGAGTGTTCTATGTTATCTTCGGCGTACAGAGTAGAATTTGAGGCAAAGTAGTCGTGGAATGGAATCACTCGAAGTAAGTGCGAATTGAGTTGCTATGTATTTATTTGGAGTTATCATCATTCCTAAGGTAAGTGCGAATTGGATTCAGGTATAAGATGGGTCATGTTATATGAGCTTATGGAAAGTTTGATTGAATCTCATGTGGCAGTGTTAACGTATGGTCATTGTGAGTTATTGTTCATCTTGATCTATGGCTTGAGCAAAGTGGGGGAAGTCTGCTGTTGATAAGTTGAGTACGAGGCTATGTGTCGTATTAGTTTCAATTTGAGGTATTCAGGTGAATTAGTTATGCCCTGCAGAGGTGGAGATTGAGAATGACGCAAGTAATGGAAATTTGGAAAAGTTAGACGGTCAGCCATGGGGGAAATGGCATGTCATGGGTAGGCGGATCCCGGAAGGATTATGGTGGCATAGACTATTACCTGAGGATTTGCATGTTTTGTGATTATGAGAATTCACTCATGTGTCGTTATGGTTCTCTTAAATTAAGTTAAGTAAAAGGTTTCTATGTGATAAAGTGTTCGCCTTAATAGTGGTTCAGAAGTTATGATGGAATTCTTGTGCTATTTCATATTGGCATGTTAGGTGCAGTGAGCAGTATGGAATTTGAGGTAAGGATCAAGGTTGCGGTTCAGTGTTGACAAGGGTTTCACAAGCTCAGATGAGCAAGGAAAGGGATTTGATGTTTAGAGTAAGTTGGTATTGTCTTCAGCATCACCTGAGATTGGTGGTTGTGTAAGAGGCTTTGTGTTCTGGTTGCAGATTTATTGGTAGGATTTACATTTGTATGGTCGGTGCTATGGAGGTGCATATTTGTTATCTAGTGCATGTGGTCGTGGAAGTGTATTCCACGCGTAGATCGTATGAGTGTGACATGTAGTCACTTAATTGATTGAAGATTCATACCAAGTATAAAGAAGTATAATATTGTTTATTTGAGAGTTTATGCCTGGAGGGTGCTCGGTTCATTTGGCTGCGGATATAGGGGTTTTGCTCCGGCTATGATGGATGTTCTTGCGTTTCATGAGAAAAAGTGGGTTATTATGGACCTAGGTAAGACTATTAGCCTAGCTCGGTACGAGCGGAATCGGCTTGAAGGTTGTGAATGGATTTAAATATGATTATCGGCTCCATGTGAGTCGGAGGTGTTCGTTTCTGTATGGAGCTTCTCTCGGAGGGATATTAGAACATCAGAGGTTGTTCCATCTTCGTTCATTTTGGGTAATATTCTGTTGTGCTGTGTGAGTTGTGAAGACGACTTGATAATTTCTTATGTGTTGAGGTTCGGCGTAGTGATGATGTTATGTGAGCAGGATAGCTCTGGAGATTTAGAGTGTGTTTGTATGTGTGTGTGTGTGTGTGTGTGTATATATATATATATATATATATATATATATATATATATATATATATATATATATATATATATATATATATATATATATATATATATATATATATATATATCTCGCACCTCAGTTGTGCTTGAGTTTTGTAGCGTATGGCTTTATCAGTCTGCCCATGATGGTATAATACACTTAGAATGCTTGTGACCGATATTTCGTATTTTGTGGTAATGAGCAATTTATCTCGGTGTGTATCTCCGTGAATTTTATGTGTGGATCGGGTGGCACACCGCCACGGTTATGTTATTTGGATTGGGTGGCACGCCGCCACGGTTATGTTATTTGGATCGGATGGCACGCTGCCACAGGCATGTTATTTGGATCGGTTTGCACGCCGCAACATTGTGATGTTGAGTACGGTTCCCTACACCTATTTTCTTGTGTTTTCCTTTCTATTTTCTGAGAAAGTTCATAATAATTGCGTGAGTTGAGGTGTCCTTTCCTGAGCCATTTCCTTATGTATCATGTTCGAGTTATGGCCTATTGACGTGTTGTGGCATCATGTGAGACTATTGGTCATATCTGGGGTGACTTGTTGTCTGAGCAGTTCATACTGGGTGAGACGAGGTTATTGGATCAGGGATCAGTGCGATAAGATTGTGTGAAGTATATTAAAGAACAAATACCATTATTTGGTTCATAATTATGTGATGATTCTAGTCAGGAGGAGAGATTCAATGATTGGTTAACTCTACAGTTGGTTACAAATTTCTACACATCTCCTCTGTCGTGGTGGTATTGTAAGCGTTATAGCAGGACTTATACATATGTGGCATGAGGTGCGTTGGGAGCATCAGATTCGTGGAATTTTTGGCTATTAAGATCAGGGAATGTCATAATGGTTAAATGACGAATTATGCGGTGTATGGTGCTAATTCAGTAAAGGTATGAAATCATGTTCTAGTACCTCGTGTAGTGATTGATTCGGTGTTCATATATTGGAAACAGGCTTGGAAGAAAATTTCGGGAGTTGGAACTGGGTTCTGAGCTTATTGCATGGATAAAAGAAGATATCTTTGGATTTGATCGAACTAATGCACTCAGCTGAGTGATGGCAGCATGGGCAGGCGCACGAGGTGTTAAACAGTGATTTCAGACAACTCTAGAGCAGTTCTTAGCATGTTCCAGGACGAACGTATGTTTAAGTGGGAGAGAATGTAATGACCCGACAAGTCGTTTTGAGATCTAACGTGTTGTTTGGCTGTTTATGGCTATGAGCAGCTTCATTTCAGGTATTATGACCTGTAGGCATGGTCGGAGCTGAATTTCGGGAAGTTCGGAGTCGAAATTGGAAAGAAAGTTCTCATTTCGGAAGCCTTAAGTTGGAAGAATTGACTAAGATCAGATGTTTGAGTAAACAACCTCAGAATCAGGATTTGAAGGTTCTAGCATGTTCGTGTGATGATTTCGGACTTGGGCGTATGTTCAGAGCGGGTTTTGGGCATGTGATTGGGAAAAAGTTATATAATTGAGTTCATAAGGTTATGGATAAACTTTATCTTTGAAAATTTTGGAATCCGGGCACGTGGGCCTGAGTGTGATTTTATCGACTTTCCCAGCGGAGTTGGGAATTTATATAAATTGAATTGTTATAAGTATTAGAGTGTATTTTCATTGGTTTGACCATTATTTGGATAGTTTTGGGGCATTGCGCATCAATGTGAGTCGCCGGAAGGGCTTGGAGGCCGATTATGAATCTTCGGAGCGAAGTAAGTCTCATTTCTAACCTTGTAAGAGGGAATTGTCCCCATATGTGAAATAATTAAATATATGCTACTATTTGTGGGGGCTACGTACGCACTAGGTGACGAAAGTCCGTGTATAGCTACTATTATGCTTATGTATGGGTCGTCTAGGACCCACTAGCATGCTTTACTTGCAGTACTTGTAATTTTATTGATAAAAATTTGACTGTTTAATATTATCGAATTAGTAAATGAATATCTAAGAAGCTTAAACTTCCTTTTCTTAATCATCAAAAAAAAAAGAAAGAGAATTGATCTTTTCCTTGGAAAAATATTTCTTGATGAATTCCTGATTTACTATTTGAATGTATGTATATTTATGATTACCTGAGTTGCATGTATGATTCGCGAGTAGGGTAACTCTATTATTTATATTTGACCGCGTCGCATGATCGATTCGCAAGCGAGGTAATAGATGCATCTATGGTTCGAGCCGTTCGACCCTTCGGCAGTGCACAGTTTATATTTATCGTTGGTTCGAGCCGTTCGGCCCTCGGCATTACTTGCGCATGATATTTGCTGAGTAGTTTCTGTGATTTTTAACTGTTTACTGGCCTTGAAATGTAAGTTGTCAACTGAAATGAAGAAGATCTAAAATTTGTAAATGTGGAAGAAATTGTTATTTCCTATCACTATTTGTTACTTACCTATGATATGCATGCTAGTGTGACCCTTGATTTTTATTAAATTGACCTCTAGCAAGTGTCAAATCCGACCTCTCGTCACTACCTCTTCGAGGTTAGGTGGGATACTTACTGAGTACACGTTGTTTTCGTATTCATACTACACTTGTTGTACATTTATATTGCACAGGTACATGTATATCTAGTGGCCCCGCTTGACGCACTGATGTGGTTGACCTAGAGACTTAGGAGAGCTGCTTCCCTCGAGACGACCCGCAGCCAACAGAGTCTTCCTCGGATGTATCCTACTTTCTTAACTGTCCCATTTGTATTCTGGACGGTTATTGTATTTCATTTGATTTTTCTTAGAAATTGCTCATACACTTGTGACACCGGGTTCTGGGATGACTTTGGGATATATTTGTCGATTGAATTATTTAAATTATCGTCTTTACTCAGTAAATTTTATTTGATTATTAAATAACGAAATGAAAAGTAATGATTTTCAAATTACTAAAATGAGAATTTAATTAACTATTGAGTGTTGGCTTGCCTGACTGTGGTGTCCGGTGGCATCACGACCTTAATGGATTTTGAGTCGTGACAAATTGGTTGCTTGGAAATTTATAATAATTGATATTGCTTCATTGGCTAGAGATATAAATTGTTAAATGATGAAAAACAAATTTGGAAGTTTCTTATTAATAAAAGAATTATTTACTTACTTCATAATATTGAGCTTACAACCGCTCTATGTAATCCATGCATAATTCTATCATCGGTATTTTATTTATAGCCCATAGTAAGTGTCGAAGTCGACCCTTCGTCACTACTTCTTCGAGGGTAGACTGGATATTTATTGGGTACGCGTTGATTTACATACTCACTACACTTGCTGCACATTTTGTTGTGCAGGCACATATATGTTTGGTGGCCTTGTGGGCACAAATGCGTGGTTAATGCAGGAACTTAGGTGAGCTGCATTCCATGTTATGATCCGTAGTCAGCAGAATCTCCTTCAGAGTTATCTTTATCTCTCCTGTCTAATTTGCATTCCAGGCAGATGCTGTATTTTATGTTATCTTTCTAGTTGATGCTCATGCGCTTGTGACACCGGGTTTTGAGGTGATTAGGGGTTGTTCAGTATTGAAATTGCTAAAATATTATTATTTACTCTGTAAATTTCATCTTTTCCTATTAAATTGAAGGAAGGAAATCGAGATTTCAAGTACTAAAGTGAATAATTAAGTTAATAAAAAATTGTTGGCTTGCCTGACAGCGGTGTTAGGCGCTATCACGACCTTAAATATGTTTTGGGTCATGACAACATGGTATCAGAGCACTAGATTCACTTAGATCTCACGAGTGATGAGCAAGTCTAGTAAAATCTTGCGGATCGGTACTGAGACGTTTGTACTTATCTTCGAGAGGCTACAGGGCTGTTGGGTTGTTAGGAGCAGTTCCTTCTTAATTCCTCATCGTGTGATGTGATTCCTTTATGGCTTATGCCTTCATTTCCTTCTTATTCAATCTTACGCAACGTGAAGAGCTTATTATAAATTGGGAATCGAGGAATTTAAATGGTACTATAGATGTGGTGCAAGATGTTTCTCCCTGCATATTTGCTTTGGGCTATTGTCATCATTTTGTGGGAGGTCGTTCTGTTGTTTCAGTTCATTATCAGTATTACCTAAGGTTTTGAGATTTGGTATTGATTGTTATGATGATTCGCGCGTTGTTATCACATAGTGTTTGTGTAATGGTAGAATGCTTGTCTATGCATCGAGGCAGTGAATGACTTGGAAGGAGCTTTACTCAGTGCATGATTCAAAGATTCGGTATTTTATTTCCGGCGGGGGAAAGACAATCAGATTATAAATGTTCAAGTTTGGGTTGATGGAGTAACAAGACTTGGTATTTTCGAGCGTAGTGAAATTTTCATCTGTGATGTGCTCGGACACGGCAATTTCGATGCCGTACTCATGTCGACACGACACTGAGACGGATAAGGGTGTGGGATCTGTGTCGAATCCGATCAGACAAGATCGACACCAAAATTTTGGGGAAATTGATTTCCCTAAGTAAAGATTTTAAGAGATGGGAAACGAAATACCTTCAATTTTGCTGCTATGTAGTAATTTATACCAGTCCTTTTGTCTCCTTTGAAGCTTTTTGTCTTGTTGAATCTTTGAGTTTCCATGCTGCAGGTTTCCGAAATCAAGAGCTTTGTGTTTTTCTTTTAGGGAAGAGAAGTTGTTGATGGGTGGTGGACTACTGGATTGAGGCATATTGGGAAGGGCTCGAATGGGTGTGTTGTACTTGAAAAAATCAGAGACATGGAAAAGGTTTTGTTGGGGAAGACAATTCAGAAGGAAAGAAGAAAGGCGCAGAGAAGAACGGATGAAGAAGAAGACTTGGAGACTAATTAGAAGTGACCAGTTTGTTAATTGATATATGTGCTAATATTTTGCCACGTTAGTGTATGAGATAAACATTACAAATACTATGTTCAAAAATTTTAAGTTCATAAAAATTAAAGTTTTAATTGTACCAAAATAATTATTAATCAAAATAATAAACAATTATTAAATTGAAAACTAAATTTTCTTTTTTATGCTTTAAAGGCACACATTTTTTATGTGAGTAAACTTCATATATATTACAAATAAGTATATACTCTAAATAAACAAATTCTATTAATTAACCTAATTATACTATTTATAGATATTTTTTTCTCATAGAAAAGAGGGATAATATCTAAATTAATTATTAGCATGTTAAATTTTTGACAAATTATGATCGCACGAATCCCAAATATTTTTATAAATTTTACATAATAAAATTAACACTTTTGTTCTCCATTATATGCTATGTTGTGACACATATTGTAAGGGTAATTATAAATCACGTGATTTGAGAATGAACTAACATAATTTAGAAAAATGTCAAAGAAGAATAGTCGCAAATTTTAGAAACTAAATCAAGAATTGGAGTATTTAAGAACACTTCATTTATATTAGTTAAATTGAATTTGAATTATTTATATTCTTATAGTATATTTGATTGGGACCACCAATTAATATTGAGCTATCAAAATACTTGAAATATTATTAATTATTAATGGTTAAGGTTCTATAGCTTTCCGACAAATCACATTAATCGACTAGAGCAGGAAACTCTTCTTGTTAGATTGTTTATTCTTCCTGTTAGTACAACTTATGAACTATCGAAATACTTGAAATGTAATTGTATATTTTTGATTGGAAATATCAACTGGCTTTATCCGACTAATTTGACCGATTACAAGATACAAAAATTATCATATGTAATTAAACAATGTATAAGGTTATATAATTTTGGGGTTTGAGGTTTGAAGTTTGATTAATAATTATATTTCTATTAAATTAAAATTATTTTCAAATTAAAATGATAAAATCAAGTGGGTAAAATTCTCATTTAATAGTATAAGTTTTGATATAAAGAATTGCACAAAGTTTTAATCACATATTTCGTGAGGACTACAACTTAACTTTATTCGGTTAATCATTAATAAGACATTACGATATATTTAGTTCTAAAACAATCACATTAACCAATCAAACGTGTTAGATATTTATTTCATTTTATTAGTATAAGTTTTGATATTACGAATTGCACAAAGTTTAATCACATATTTCTTCAGGACTAAAACTTAACTTTATCCAGTTAACCATTAATAAGACATTACGATATATTGAGTTCCCAAACAATCACATTAACCAATCAAACGCGTTAGACATTTATATCATTTTATTCGTATAAGTTTTGATATAATGAAATGCACAAAGTTTAATCATATATTTCTTCAGGACTACAACTTAACTTTATCCAGTTAACCATCAATAAGACATTACAATATACTTAGTTCTCAAACAATCACATTAACCAATCAAACATATTAGATATTTATTTTATTTTATTAGTATAGTTTTGATATAACAAATTACATGACGTATAATTACATATTCGATTAGGCTAAAATATAGATTTATCTAGTTATCTGTTAATAAGACATAAGAGACTACGATCATATTATTCACAAACAAATCACATTTATCACACTAACAAATGTCTATTTAATAACATTAACAAATATATCTATCTAATAACATTAACAAATGTCTATTTAATATTAGTATATGCGTTAGTGTATATGTGTTTGTATATGCGTTAGTCTATAAATCACATTAACATTAGTCTATTTAATAACATCAACAAATGTTTATTTAGTTGTTAGGGCCTATTTAAATATTAGGTGTAGTATATATGATAGACTACTAAGGTATATACTAGTTTATTACAAGTAAGAATTAGTAATATCTTTTGCATTAAATGCTTCTGGCCTGATGTTCACCCCACCGTGGATTTCTCCCAAAAAGTACAAAAGTAGCATTATAGCCATAAGGCTACAATTCCTTTCAAAAGTCTTTTTCTTATCAAACAAAGTCCCTCCAAAGCCCAAACGCTACTGCCAATCCATTTTGCTGATTCTTCATCTTCTTCTTTACCATTTTCTTTACCTCTTAAAAATGTCTTCTTCTAACTATTCAACAGCAAATGAAAAGGGGAAAGGTTTGTTAAGGCCAATAAAGGTGTAGGCTCCGACATTGATGATAAGCCTATTTGGAACCATGTCAAAGTTCTTTTACTTACTCCAAGTGGTGGTGGAAATAGAATATGATCATGTAACTGTTGTAACAAAAGAGTTATGTGATCATATTCTAAAGTCAAAGCTCATTTGTTAAAAATTCCTGATCAAGGTGTTCAAATATGTAAAGAGATAAGCAGAGAAGTTTGTGAAGCTTTGAAGCACGAACATGAAGAAGCTGAAAATAAAAAGGCATCCGTACAACTTGATGCGAGGAAAAAATCAGATTACATATCGCTTCCTGAAGGGTCATATTTATAGCATTTTAAAAAAAAGAAAAGGTTCACACGTTGGAGCTCTAGAGAAGTCGTTCGGCACTGAGAATAGAAACATCGCCGACAAAATGGAAGCCCGCATGCTCTACGCTTCAGGTTTATCTTTTAATTTTGCCAAGTCTCCTTATTTTAGAAAGCATTCAGAGTTTTTGGCAAACACTTCTATACCCGGTTATGTTCCGCCAACATAAATAAGTTAAGAACTACTTTTTTAGCTCGAGAAAAAGCTCATATTGGTAGAAAATTACAACCTATTAAGGATGCATGGAAGAGAAAAGGGTGTCTATTTGTTCCGTTGGATGATCGGATATTAAGAGGCGCCCATTGATAAACATAATGACAGCTTCTAGTGATGGTCCAATATTATAAAAATAAATCAATTCAAGAGGCATTGTAAAGGGTGGAGAATATATAGCTAATTTGTTCATTAAATCAATTTAGAAAGTTGGTGCAAGTAATATTGTTCAAGTTATCACCAATAATGCAAGTAATATGAAGTTTGCCGGGTCTAAGGTTGAGCAAACTTATCCACATATATTTTGAACACCATGTGTTGTTAATTGTTTGAACCTTGCACTAAAAAGTATGTGTCAACTAGGGGTGGGCGTTCGGTCGGTTCGGTTCGGTTTGAAGAAATTCGGTTCGGTTATTCGGTTTTCGGTTTTGTAAAATTAGTAGCCGAAACCGAACTGAAATAAGTTCGGTTCAGTTCGGTTTTTCTAATTTCGGTTCGGTTTTCGGTTTGAACATTATCATATTGGGCTCCTTCTATGTAATAATAGGACCGGCGAATTTGTTATTTTTTCCAAAACTTCGAAATTCTTGGAAATATTGTGTTTATAAAAAAAAATAGACTAAACTTTGCACACTATTATGGATCATAAAATTCAAACATGGCGTAAATTATAACTCTGTGTGAAATCCTCCCGGTATCTATCATATATGCTATGGAAGTTTTAATAGAGTGAAAGTCTTTAAGATTGGGAAGTTGATGGACTTACTTAATTGGGTTGAGTCTTTGATAGATTGGACCTAATAGTATTAATTTATTACCTATGGGCTTAGCCTATATATAACTTAAAGAACCTATATGCTAATAATTCGGTTTTTCGGTTAACCGAACTAAATAACTTCATAACCGAAAACCGAACCGAAAAACCGAAATTTTAAAAATTTAAACCGAAACCGACCGAACAAACCGAATAACCGAAACCGAAATAAAAAAAATTTCAGTTCGGTCGGTTTATTCGGTTCCAACCGAGATATGCCCACCCCTAGTGTCAACCTTCCGAAAAATCAACTCAATTTATAAACTGCAAATGGATTTTAGATTTGATTGGTGAAGTTAGTAGCTTGAAAATTTTTGTGTTGAATCATGATATGGCTCATGCTCTTTTTCAAAATCATTCGGCATTGTCTTTGTTGAAAGTTGCCAAAACGAGATTTGCATCTCATATTGTCATGACTAGTCGTGTTTATCAAGTGTAATCATCTTTGGAACGAATGGTAGTGGATAATAATTGGAGAAACTATAAGGGAGATAAAGTGATTGAAGCTAAAACGCATCAAATTAAATATTTTGTAGTGAATGACGAAAGGTGGGATAAGATTGAATACTTTTTAAAGTTTACTGAACCAATTGTGTCTATGCTTAGAAGTGTTGATCTTGATGCTCCAAAGTTGTATCTTGTTTATGATATGTGGGATACAATGATTGAAAAGGTGAAAACAATTATCTTTTAACAAGAGGAAAAGGATCTTATTGTCGTGAAATGACCCGGTTGATTGTTTTGAGAGTTAGAGACCCGATCCCCTAATAACTTCTTTCCGCACGTTTGTTTCTGCTATTGGGACTTGCCGGAGTGATTAGTTATGGAATTCGGAGAGTTTTGGGACACTTACTCCCTAATTGTGATTTTAAGCCTTAAAAATTAAACGGTAGCCAAAACTATGTGAAGACGAACCTAGAATGGAATACCGTAAACTCCGTTAGCTCCTTTGAGTGATTTTTGGGGTTAGGAGCGCGTCCGAAATGTATTTTCGAGGGTTATAGTAGAGTTAGATTTGAATTGGTGAAAGTTAGATTTTCGGCGATTTTGGTCGATACCCATTCTGGAAGTGGCTGTAGGTTCGTAGTGTCATTTGTGACATGTGTGTCAAATTTAAGGTCATTCAGACTAGGTTTGACGCATTTCAACATCATTTATAGATTTTGGAAAAATGTTAAGTTGTTAGGCTTGAATTCATGTTTAATTCTTGCTTTTGGTGTTATCCGATATAGTTTGAAGGCTCGACTAAGTCTGAATGATGTTATAGGACTGGTTGGGGTCACGGGGTCTCGAGTGTGTTTCGGATGCTCAACGTGAAGAATTTTGGACTTAGGAAATTGCTGGTGTGCTGAACCTGTTATTTTCGCACTTGCAGATGTTGGACCGCAGGTGTGGCGCCACAGAAGTGGGCTTGGTAATCGCATAAGCGGACAAGGGACAAGGCTTCAGGGGCCGCAGATGCGGCTGGGGAACCGCAGATGCGGAACCACAGATGGCGGAACCACATATGCGGCCTAGTGACCGCAGATGCGGCCCCAATCCGTTAAGTGGCTTTTCGCACATGCGATGGCCTTTCCGCTGGGCATAAATAGAAAATTCGAGGGTTTGAAATTTCATAACACAAAAATTGACTTGGAGCTCGGTGGGAGACGATTTTTCGAGGGCTTTTGAAGGAAAATCATTGGGTAACGAATTCTAACTCAATTTTGATCATAATACAATAATCTATTGTTGTTTTCCTCTTCTAATTGAAGAATTTGAGTATAAAAGTTTGGAAATGGGGGAAAAAGTTCCCCAATTGAACATCCGAGATTTTGAGTGAGATTTTGACGTCGGATTTCGACGATATTTGTTCGAGTGTTCTCGTGAGTGAAAGGGTCTTCATAATTTGTAAATTTTACTCGATTCCGAGGCGTGGGCCCGAGGCACTTTTTGGGGAGATTTTCCTAATTTCACGTTGTAGCTTCGGATTAACTAGTTAAATTAGTTAGTTAAACTTATATTTACATTATGCAATTGATTTGAATAGATTTGAGCCATTTGGAGTCGGGTACTCGTGGAAAGAACGTGGTTTCAAGTTGATTTGAGTGATTGAGGTAAATGACTTGCCTAACCTTGTGTTGGGGACTTCCCCTTAGGACGTTTAATATTATTTGATGTGTGGGCCGTGTGGGTGAGGTGACAAGTACGTACACGCGCCGTTATTGCAAAAATCACATTTTTTTTCTTCTTAAATCATAAATTGTCTTTCTCCTATTAAGTTGCATCAATATGTTAAGTTGTTTAGCTTAGATTAGAAAGGCATGCTTACTTGTCTAATTGTCTATTTGATATTCTGTGCACCATGTTTAGTTAGGTTACTGCTTTTCCTTATTTGTGATAAGATGAACTGTATAAATTCGATGCCATACCTGTCATTTTATCTTGCATCACATATTTAAATTGAGACTACAGATGTATTCTGGGAGATCTCCGATCACTGCATATTTATTTTGGGACTACAGACGTATTCCGGGAGATCCCCTGTACTGCATAATCATCTGGAACTACGGGACGGTATCCCCGTAGATTCCACCTTGTGTTTACCTTATTCTGAGCTGAGGGCTCCCTTAACTGTTAAGTTTTCAAGCATATTCTTTAACTGTTACTATAGAATTTACTTATCTCTTTTACTGTTTTAAATTGATTATATTTACTCCAGTAGGGCCTTAACTTGACCTCGTCATTACTTGACCGGGGTTAGACTTGGCACTTATTGGGTACCAATGTGATATACTCATGCCCTTTCCTGCACATATTTTTGTGTGCAGATCCAGGAACGAGCTATCAGCCTCGAGGATAGTATTTGCTACTGATTCTAGGAGAGTACAAGGTATTTCTGCCGCGTCTGCAGAATCCTCAGAGTCCCTTTCTAATCTAAGGAAAATTGTTTAGCTTAGATTAGAAAAGCATGCTTACGTGTCTAATTGTCTATTTGATATTCTGTGCACCATGTTTAGTTAGGTTACTGCTTTTCCTTATCTGTGATTAGATGAACTGTATAAATTCGATCCCATACCTATCATTTTATCTTGCATCAATAATTTAGATTGGGACTACAGATGTATTCCGGGAGATCCCCCAGCACTGCATATTTATTTTGGGACTACGAACGTATTCCGGGAGATCCCCCTGTACTATATAATTATCTGGAACTACGGGACGGTATCCCGGGAGATTCCACCTTGTGTTTACCTTGTTCTGAGCTGAGGGATCCCTTAACTGTTAAGTTTTCGAGCATTTTCTTTAACTGTTACTATAGAATTTTACTTATCTCTTTTACTGTTTTAAATTGATTATATTTACTCCAGTAGGGCCTTAACCTGGCCTTGTTACTACTTAATCGGGGTTAGGCTTGGCATTTACTGGGTAACAATGTGGTGTACTCATGCCCTTTCCTGCACATGTTTTGTGTGCATATCCAGGTACGAGCTATCAGCCTCGAGGATAGTATTTGCTACTGATTCTAGGAGACGACAAGGTATTTCTGCCGCGTCCGCAGAATCCTCAGAGTCCCCTTATACTCCATTGTCTAGATTCTTTTTTTATGTACTTCCAGATTTGTTTCGAGCAACAGTAGTTATTAGTTACTTGTGACTTTGTGACATTCAGGGTCTTTGGGAGAATCTTTTGTATATGTCGAGCGGCACCATTTTGCTATTTAGATTATGTCCTTATTTCCTTCATTTATCGTGTTTTTCTTAATGTTTTTCCCTTAATATTAGGCTTACCTAGTCTTAGAGACTAGGTGCCGTCACAATACCTTTTGGAGGGTAAATTGGATCGTGACAAGTTGGTATCAGAGCACTAGGTTCATATGAGTCACGAGTCACAAGTCGATTTATTAGATTCTTGTGGATCAGTGCGGAGACGTCCGTGCTTATCTTCGGGAGGCTATGTAACTGTTAGAAACAATCATATTTTTTTGATTTCCTTGTCGTACGAGCTATTGACATCAAAATTCAAAAATTCTATTATATTCTTCCCCACAGATGGTGAGGACCCGTACTGGGAGGACCGACGATCAGGCACCCGAGCCCCCTGCCAGAGCCGCCAAAGGCCAGGGTTAGGGTAGATGAAAACCACGCGGTGATGCCCGAGAACCTGCGAGAGCTACGACAGAGGAGCCCCCAACAACTCCGACAGGAGGGCCGACACCGGAGGTTCATATTGCTGCTCCAGCCCTACATGAGACTTTAGCTCGGTTCATGAGCATGTTCAGCACTTTAGCCCAGGATGGACTACTTCCGATAGATCCCGCTACATCTCAGGCCGAGGGAGGGGCACAGACTCCCGCAGCCCGCACTCCTGAGCAGAGGGTCCAGGTTGATCAGGCCCCAGAGTTTATTGCTATGCCCCCAGTGGTTCCGATTCAGCATGAGACCAGGGTAGCTGCTTATGAGACAGAGCATCTCAGACTTGAGAGGTACAATAAGTATCACCCACCTACTTTCAGTGGACTAGCTTCAGATGATGCTCTAGGTTTCCTTGAGTAGTGTCATCGTATTTTTTGCACTATGGGAATTGTGGAGATGAGTGGGGTTTCTTTCACCACTTTCCAACTAAGGGGAGCGACATATCAATGGTGCCCTGCGTATGAGCTAAGTAGTGTGGACAAGGCAGCCCCACTCACTTGGACTTAGTTTTAAGAGATGTTTCTGCGAGAGAATGCACCTCAGAGCCTCAGGGATGCTTGGCGCGCAGAGTTTGAGCAGTTGCGCCAGGGTGATATGACAGTGTCGGAGTATGCAGTCCGTTTTAGTGAGTTAGCTCGTCATACACCAACTTTGGTTATCACAGTCAGAGAGAGCGTTCGCTGCTTCATCGAGGAACTCTACCCCAGTATTCTGACCAGTATGGCTAAAGAGTTGGAGATGGATATCACTTATCAGCAGGCAGTGACTATTGCCAGTTGGGTAGAGGGTATGTTTGCTCAGGACTGAGAGGAGAGAGAGGCCAAGAGGTCTCGAGAGACTGTTCATTATTCAGGGCTCGTGCACCAGCAGCACGCTATGGTAGGGGTTTTGTGAGTCGCCCTGTTCATTCAGCTCTTCCAACAGCCAGCGATATTCTAGCTCCTCCTAGACCTCAGGAGCCCTATTATGCACCACCAGTATCCAGTGTGCCTCCTGCTCGTGGTGCTATGTAACGACCTGACCGGCTGTTTTGAGAATTTAAGCTCCGTTCGGTGGCATAAGACCATGAGAAACTTCATATTAGGTATATCAACTTATGTGCATGGTTGGATTCAGTTACCGGATGATTCGTAGTCGAATTGGGAGAAGGATTTTAGTTTTGGAAGGTTAAGTAGTGAAATTTGACTTTTTATGTAAACGACTCCATAATAAGTTTTTGATAATGTCAACAGCTTCGTATGGTGATTTTTAGCTTAGGCGTGCGTCCGGATTTGGATTCGGAGGTCCGTAGCGTAATTTGAGGCAATTCAGTGAAAGTTAGAAATTTGAAGTTTGGAAAATGGAGTAGTTTGACCACAGTTGACCTTTTGTGGTATTGGGGTCGAAATATGATTCTGAGAGGTGGAAAAACTCCATTATGTGAATTGGACTTGTTTAATGTGATTCGAGACCTCGAGCGAGTCCGTATTAGGTTATATGACTTGTTGGTATGCTTGGACGGGGTCTCGAGGGTCCCAGGTGTGTTTCAGACGAGTCGCAGATGAATTCCATAGTTTTAGGGAAGGATGAGTTCTGGTGTAATCGCACCTGCGGACCTTGGGTGCATGTGCGATGGAGTCACCGTCGGATTAGTTACAGCATTCACGGGTTTCGGAGTCACCGTCAGATTAGTTATAGTGTAAACGTCTATAAAGCTTATGACTTGTACTACCGGGTTTTGGGAATATGTTCATTGTGTAAAGAATTCTTTTCGAAAAAATATTAGATTTTATTTGTTATTGTTGCTATTCCATAAATGTTAGGTTTACCTAGTCCTTAAGACTAGGTGCAATCACGATACCCAACGGAGGGGAAATTTGGACCGTGACAAGTTGGTATCAGTTCTCTAGGTTCATAGGTGCTACGAGTCATAAGCAAGTTTAGTAGAGTCTTGCGGATCGGTACGGAGACGTCTGTACTTATCTTCGAGAGGCTACATAACTATTAGGATAACTTCACTTCCTTAGTTCCTATCGTTCGATTTTATTGATCTTGAAGCTTGAAAATGTATCATTCCATTCTCTCACAAAAGGTGAGGAAGCGAGCTACAGATCCTGATGATGTTACCCCCGAAGCAGATGTCGCCAAGGGTAGAGGCAGAGGCCGATGAGGGGCACGTGCCGCAGCTAGAGCACCTACCAGAGCAGCCGTTGAGGAGCCGCTAGCAAATCCAGTTGGGGGGCAGGCACCAGAGGCGCCTGTTGTTACCCATGGACTTCAGGAGACTTTAGCACAGTTCCTGAGCATTTTTGGTACATTGTCTTAGGCGGGGTTAATTCCGGATGCACCAGCTACCTCACACACCGGGAGAGGAGTTCGGACTCCCACCGCCCACACTCCAGAGCAGCGAGATCATGTTGGTCAGGTTCTAGGTGTCATGGCAGCACAGCCTGTGGTCCCAGTTCCACCCATGGTTAGGGCAGCAACATCTAAGGAAGAACAACTTAGACTTGAGAGGTACAAGAAGTACCACCCTCCTACCTTCAGTGGATTGGCGACAGATGATACCCAGGGTTTCCTGGAGGAGTGTCACCACATTCTTCATACTATGGGTATTCTGGAAACCCACGGGGTTACTTTTGTTACATTTCAGCTCAGGGGAGTGGCTTATCAGCGGTGGCGGGCATATGGGTTGGGTAGCCCCGGCGAGTCAGTTTCACTTACATGGGGTCAGTTTTCAGAGATGATCTTAAGAGATTTTATACCTTAGTCTCTCCGAGATGCATGGCACGTGGAGTTTGAGCAGTTGCGCCAGGGCACTATGTCAGTATCAGAGTATGCCATCAGGTTCAGTGATTTGGCAAAACATGCACCTACCTTGGTTGCTATAGTTAGAGAGTGGGTCCGCAGATTTATTGAGGGGCTCATGCGTGATATTTGATTCAGTATTGCTCGGGAGTTAGAGTCGAATGTTTCATTTTAGCAGGTGATAGGGATTGCTCGTCGAGTTGAGGGCATTTGGGATCATGAGGGAGATGACAGGCGGGACTATGAGAGAGATGACATGCGGGGCTATGAGAGGGAGGACATATGAGGCCAGGAGAGAGAGAGCAGAGAGGCGAGGAGGCTTTGTAGGCCGGAGAGATCTGCTGGTCTGTATTTTGGAGGCAGGATACGACACGGTAGAGGTTTTGTGGGCCAGCCAGTTCAGTTTGCACTTCCAGCTTCGCATAATGTTTCAAGCGTTTATGGGTCTCAGAGTACTCGTACTGCATAGTTTCCACAGCCACGTCAGCAGAGAGGTTGTCTTGAGTGTGGAGATATCAACCACATGGTGAGAGATTGTCCTAGGCTCCGGGCAGATGCGTCACAGTGGGGTATTCAGGCGAGTAGGGGCGCCCAGAGGGGGAGGTTCGGTCCATTGATGTGTTTCATATAGTAGGCTGGAGTCCGTTGTGCCAGATGTTATTATACATGTATGTTTTGATATGTTACAGAGGAGCACTATTCGTATATTTGTTTCGATTCTGCTTGTCGGGAAGAGTTTCCTTATTTGTTGCTCCACTTATGGATGAGTTCCATGATTAGCACGTTATTTGTGTGTTTGCCCTGGTGAAAGATTCTATGGGTGGTAGTTCGTGTCTATTATTTGTTGTTATTCATCATTGATACTGGTGATACTAACGGTGAGTCCTTGTTGTTCATCATGGTAGACTTGATGTGATTTTCTTGAGTATTTAGGTTACGAGCTGTGATTTGATACTTTATCGGGGTGAGAGTTAAGTGAGTGTTGTGATCTTAGTGGCATATCTAACTTAGTTGAATATTTCAATTGGTATGATATATATTCTATATGTGATTTATAGTTGAGGGAGAGACCCTCGCGATCTCTTGTGATTCAAAGTGTTTGAACCGGGCTGAGCACACCAGTGGAAGTTATATCAGGATGGTATTTTTATGATTTGTTCATATGATTTACTTCCTTCCTTGGTATATTGTTATTGTAGGTTAATATTGGTAGAGAGTTGTGCCTGTCGGGCTTGTTTTATAGTTTCCTTGCGTATTTCTCTTTTCATATTTAGTCAATTTCGTTCTGTGCTTCGTAAGTTTAGCTTGCAAGGTGTGTGCCCGGTGGTGTTAGTTGTGGCGGTGTGATTTGGGTGTCTAATTACGAGTTCGATGTGTTTCTTTCATCATTATCAGTGTTATGGAGGTTTGAAATAAAGTTCTTTCAGATATGAGGCAAATTTCCAATGCTGGGTTGATTTTGGGCAACTGTTGTGATCAGAAGTGTTATTAAGTCCTATGTGGGGTGAGTTATATTGTGTGGCCATACCTTGTGGGTGTAGGCATGAGCTGATGCAACTGGTTGAGATTGATACCGGGTATGGATATAGAATCAGGTCTTTTGGAAAAGAATGGCTCTAAGCTTATTGGTAGTGGTAGAAAAGCTAAATTGTAGTTGAGATGGTGTCTTCAGGCTTATGTAGATTAGGGTGACGTGGGGTCACTGGTGGGTGTATGTTGGAAGTGTGCCTTCAGTGACTTGAAGCCGTCAAGTCAATTCTTGGCACATTCGAGGACGAACGTTTGTTTAAGAAGGGGAAGATGTAACGACCCGACTGGTTGTTTTGATAATTTAAGCTTTGCTTGGTGGCATAAGGCCTTGAGCAGATTCATATTAGGTATATCGACTTGCGTGCATGGTTGGATTCAGTTGTCGGATGATTTAGAGTCGAATTGGGAGAATGATTTTAGTTTTGGAAGCTTAAGCGGTGAAATTTGACCGTAATTCGAATTTTATGTAAAAGGCTCTGGAATAAGTTTTTGATAATGTCAACAGCTTCGTATGGTGATTTTGAGCTTAGGTGTGCGTCTGGATTTGGATTCGGAGGTCCGTAGAGTAATTTGAGGCAATACGGCCAAAGATTGAAAATTTGAAGTTTGGAAAATGGAGTAGTTTGACCACAGTTGACCTTTTCTGATATCGGGGTTGGAATGCGATTCCAAGAGTTGGAACAGCTCCAATATGTGAATTGGGACTTGTTTGCAAAATTTGGCGTCATTCCAGGTTGAATTGATAGGTTTCGACAAGAGTTTAGAAGTTTGAAAATTTAAAAGTTCATAAGTTCGATTTATGGTGTGATTAGTTGTTTCGGCGTTGTTTAATGTGATTCAAGACCTCGAGCGAGTCTGTATTAGGTTATATGACTTGTTGTTATGCTTGGACGGAGGGAAAAGGATGTGTTTCAGACGAGTCGCGGATGAATTACATGGTTTTGGGGAAGGCTGAGTTCTGGTGTAATCGCACCTGCGGACTTTTGGCACAGGTGCGATGGTCGCAGGTGCGATGGAGGAGGCGCAGGTGCGGGTGGAGCTGGTCTGGGCAGTCTCCGCAGATGCGGAGAAATGGTCGCACGTGCGGCACCGTAGGAGCGGGTCTTTGGGCGCAGAAGCGGAAGTTGAGTGCAAATGCGATTGTCTATGCGCACCTGCGGTTGCGCAGATGCGGTTAAGTGGTCGCAGGTGCGGATGTCCTGGTAGTGTAATTAAACGAGGTTTTCCTTTTATCTTCACATTTTGAGTTTTGGACTTCGGATTTGGGAGCGATTTTTGGAGGTTTTCAAGCTAATCGAGCGGGTAAGTGTTCTTCACCTAGAATTTAATATATTCCATGATTTAGTCTTTGTTTTTATCATTTAAATTGTGTTTTTAGTGGGGGAAAATGTTGGGTTTTGAAGAAATTCCCAAAAACTAAATTTCATGATTTGAGGGGCGAAATGGTATCGGAACTTGGTAATTTTTGTATGGTTGAACTCATTTTGGGATGGGTGTTCGGATTTTATAAAATTTGTCGGGTTCCGAGGTACGGGCCAGTGGGTCGACTTTTGGGTTGATTTTTAGACTTTTGTAAGATTGAAACTTTATTATCCGGAATAGTTCCTTATAAGTTTTATGTGTGTTTTGAAGTTGTTCTTGTTGGATTTGAGCCGTCCGGAGTCCTTTTCACCCAAGAAGTCCATTTTAGAGTACCGGGTTGTCCTCTTTGAGGTAAGTATCTTGTCTAACCTAGTGTGGGAGAATTACCCTTTAGTATTTGAGTTTTTTATGTTGATTGTAATCCGTGCACGCGAGTTGACGAGTGCGCGCTCAGACTTATTTGTGGAAAGTTGGCCCTTTAGGAATGTTAGGTCCTTATATTCGCTGAGTATGAATTGTTCTTGGCATGATTGAATTTCCTAATTTCCAGTTTCATCTTTACTTTCTTAAATGTAGTATTTCTTACTTTTGGATTTACTCCTCTTGCCTATCTCACTCCTAGTTGACTTATCTGAAGATTTTACTCCTTCTACTGTCATGCTAGGTCTTCTTTACCGCTTATCTCTAATTGTAATTATCTTCATCTCGTACTATAATTGTTCTGTATTAATTGAAGTTATGATTATTTTCATGTTGCTTGTCCTTATGTGGAATTGTTGAATACTCTCGAAACTGCCGACCTTAAAGGAAGTTTGGATAGACTGTACCTTAGTTAACCTGCCCGTACATAGAGTTATCTGATTTGTGTTGGCTTTCTTGTTGTTGACCCGTGCATTTAGGTACGACTGTTACATGCTATTTTCCTTTCTTGCGGAGTTGTTCTTAATATGCCTAGCATTATTTATTGTGTTTATTACTTGTGAACTAGCTTTTCCTTTCTTGAAGTCGTGGGTTGTTGAGTTGATATATTTACCGTTTCTTGTATTATTGTCATTGTTGTTGTTGTTGTACTCGTAGTGTGATGCACAAGGTTTCTGCCGTGCGATTGTGGTTATTGTGATGCACGAGGTTTCTGCTGTACCATATTTTCTATTGATAATGCACATGCGGCGAGATAAGGGGGGATATATATATATATATATATATATATATATATATATATATATATGGGTTGCGCATGTGGCGAGACAAGGTGGGTACATTGTGTGCGCGTGTGGAAAGACAAGGCGGGCACTCATTTTACTATTGCACACGTGGTGAGACAAGGTGGTCTATGTCATGGATTTGTTTGCGATACTTGTGTTAGCCTGGGAGCATTCTTTGTTTGTTGATATTGGGTAATGGTGCCCTTACTGTGTGTCACGACCCGATTTACCCTCTGAAGGTGTCGTGGCAGCACCTAGTCTCTATGACTAGGTAAGCCTACTATAAAGGGGAAAATTGAAATAATAAAACAAGCAATAAAGGTAATAAGGGAAATGGAAATAAATAACGTACTGGCCGCTCGGCTCATACAAAATATAAATCCCCAAGACCCGGAATATCACAGACAGCCACAAGCTTCTAACACTACTGTAGCTCTAACAAAAACAGGAAAGTACATAAGAACATCTATATAAGGTAGAATGGAAGAGGACTCAGAGGATTTTGCGGACGCGACAGAAATACCTTGCAGTCTCCTAGAATCAACAGCAGTGACTAACCATGAGGCTGATAGCTCGTACCTAGATCTGCACACGGAAACATGTGCAGGAAAGGGCATGAGTGCACCACATTTGGTACCTTGTAAGTGCCAAGCCTAACCCCGGTCAAGTAGTGACGAGGTCAGGTTAAGACTCTACTGGATTTCGAAATAAGTCAATTTAAAAAAGCACAAAATATAGGTAATGTCTACAGCAAGAAGTTTAAGAAAACAATATAAGTTTTATAGTAAAGAGAGTCCTCGGCTCAACACAATGTATCACAGAGTGGAATCTCCCGGGATACCGTCCCGTAGTTCCTAATGATTATGCAGTACATGGGAATCTCCCGAAATACGTCCGTAGTCCCAAAATAAATATGTTGTACATGGGGATCTCCCAGAATACTTTTGTAGTCCCAAAGTAATATGCAGTAAATGGGGATCTCCCGGAATACGTCTGTAGTCCCAAAGTAAATATACAGTACAAGGGGATCTCCCGGAATACGTCCGTAGTCCCAATTTTAATATGCTATGCAGGATAAATGACAAACATAACATCGAACTTACACAATTTATACTAATCACAGATAAAGGAAATAAGGGCATAACTAAGCATGGCACACAGAATATCAAGTAGGCAATTACGCCTGTAAGCATGCTTTCTTAATCTAATTTAAACAATATATCATATGAGAGCAAGTTCAAAGAAGAGAAAACAATTTATGTTTTAGTAAGGAAACAATGAGACTTTGCAAAAACGGCCAGTGTACGTACTTGTCACCTCACGTACACGACGCCCACACAACATTTAGCATCAAATATTCTAAGGGGGAAGTCTCCAACACAAGGTTAGGCAAGCCAGTTACCTCGACCGCTTAATTCAACCCTGAATCACGTTCTTGCCACGAGTACCAAACTCCAAATGGCCCGAATCTATTCAAATAAGTTTCATAATGTGAATATCACTACAAGAAACTAGTTTAACAAATAAATTTGAAGCTAAAGCGCGAAATTATGGAATTTCCCCCAAAAAGTCTCCCGGGCCCACGACTCGAAATCGGGTGAAAGCCACAAATTCCGAACACCCATTCACTCACGAGAACACTCAACCAAAAATCATTAAAATCCAATGTCAACATCTCACTCAAAACTTGAATTCTCAATTGGGGGACCTTTCACTCATTTTCAAAATTTTTCCCACAATTAGATTGAAGAACTCAATATATATTGATGAAATACAAAGGAAATAGGATTAGGAATCGTTACCTATTGATCTCCTCTTCAAAATCCTCACAAAATCGCCAAATCCGAGCTCCAATTTGAATTTTAAATTTATGAACTCAAACCCTCGATTTTTCCCTATTCTGCCCAGCGATTTCCGCTTTTGCGGTCAATTGGGCCGCACCTGCGGAAAAGGCATCACATGTGCGAAAATTCATTAATTGGGCTGGGGCCGCATCTGCGGTCTCGCATCTGTAGTTTCCTAGCTGCATCTGCGAGCCTAGCCGGCCTTGGACAATTCCGTATCCGCACAACACCTACCGCACCTGCGTGTCCACACCTGCGGCTCCCCTTCCGCAGGTGCGAGACACCAGAACCAACAAACTTCAGCTATTAGCTTAAGTCTAAAACCTTCCCGTTGAGCATCTGAAATACACGCGAGGTCCCCGGGACCTCAACCAAAACCACCAACCAGTCCTATAACCTCATTCGAACTTAGTCGAGCCTTCAAATCACATCACATAACACCAAAAACGAGGATTAAACACAAATTAAAGCCTAAGAACTTAACAAATTTCGAAATCCACAACATTGCCAAAACACGTCAAAGCTAGTCCAATTGACCTCAAATTTGATACACAGGTCACTTATGACACCACGAACCTAAATCCACTCTCGAAATTCCATTCCGAGTCCGATATCAAAATTTCACCTATCGGCCGAAATCGCCGAAATTTCAACTTTCGCCAATTCAAGCCTAAATCCACTACAGACCTCGAAATCACATTCCGGACGCACTCCTAACCCCAAAATCACTCAACGAAGCTAACAAAGTCGACGAAATTCCATTCCCGACCCGTCTTCATACAGTTCCAACTACGATCCGATTTCTAAGGCTTAAACTCATAATTAGGGACTAAGTGTCCCAAAACTCTCCGAATTTCATAGCTAATCGCTATGGCAAGTTCTAAAAGAAGAAAAAAATGTGGAGAAAGTAGTTATTAGGGGATTAGGGCTCGAACTCTCAAAATGACCGGCCGGATCATTACATTCTCTCCCTCTTAAAACAATTGTTCGTCCTCGAACGTGTATAGAGACATACCTGAAGCTATAAAAAGATGAGGGTACTGACTGCGCATATCCTACTCGGTCTCCCAAGTTGTCTCCTCGACCGGCTGACCCCTCCACTGGACTTTTACTGATGCAATGCTCTTGGACATGAGCTTTATGACCTACCTATCCAAAATGGCCACTGGCTCCTCAACATAAGATAGATCCTTGAGCAGGATCACAGTGATACTTCCGGAGCATAGAAACGTGGAATACTGGATGAACTCCTGCCAGGCTGGGAGGCAAGGTAAGCACACAAGCAACCTCCCCAACACGCTGCAATATCTTAAATGGGCCAATGAACCTCGGGCTCAGCTTTCCTTTCTTCCCGAACCACATGACACCCTTCATAGGCGATACCACAGCAAAACTCGAGCACCAGTCATTAATGCCAAATCGCAAACCTTCCGGTATGCATAACTCTTCTGCATAGACTGGGCTGTGCGAAGTCTCTCCTGAATCACCTTCACTTTATCTAGGGCATCCTGAAATAAATTTGTACCCAACAATCGGGCCTCGCCCGGCTCAAACCAACCCACTGGGGACCGGCACCGCCTACCGTACAAAGCCTCATACGATGCCATCTGAATGCTGGACTAGTAAATGTTGTTGTAGGCAAACTCTGCGAGTGGCAAGAACTGGTGCCATGACCCTACGAACTCTATCACACAGGCACCGAACATATCCTCAAGAATCTGAATTGTGCGCTCGGACTGACCGTCTATCTGGGGGTGAAATTCTGTGCTCAGCTCCACCCTAGTGCCCAACTCCTGCTATATGGCTCTCCAGAACCGTGATGTGAACTGGGTACCTTTGTATGATATGATAAATACTGGAATACCGTGAAGGCGGACGATCTCTCTGATATAAATCTCAGCCGATCTATCTAAAGAATAAGTGGTCAGCACCGGAATGAAATGAGCTGACTTGGTCAGCCGATCAACAATCATCCAAATAGCATCGAACTTTCTCAAAGTCCGTGGAAGTCCAACTACAAAGTCCATGGTGATCCGCTCCCACTTCCACTCTGGAAGCTCAATCTGCTGAAGTAATCCTCCTGGTATCTGATGTTCATATTTAACTTGCTGACAGTTGAGACACCTAGCCACAAATTCCACTATGTCCTTCTTCATCCTTCTCCGCCAATAGTGCTGTCTCAGGTCCTGTTATATCTTCGCGGCACCCGGATGAATGGAGTACCGAGAGCAATGGGCCTCCTCCAGAATCAACTCCCGGATCCCATCTATATTGGGCACACAAATCCGCCCCTGCATCCTCATCACGCCATCATCATCTATAGACACATATCTGGCATCGCCTCGCTGGACCCTGTCCTGAAGAACTAGAAGATGAGGGTCATCATACTGGCGCTCTCTGATGCGTTCATAAAGAGAAGATCGAGCAACCACACAAGATAATACTCGGTTAGGCTCTGAAATATCCAACCTCACAAAATGGCTGGCTAAAGACTGAACATCCAGGGCTAAAGGCCTCTCAGCTGCTGGAAGATATACCAAGCTCCCCAAACTCTTTACTCACGGCATCGACCACTGGATTGGCCTTCCCCGGATTGTATAATATAGTGATATCATAGTCTTTACGGAGCTCCAACCACCTCTGCTAACGTAGATTATGGTCCTTCTGCCTGAACAAGTGCTGCAAACTCTGATGATCAGTGAAAATCTCACAGGGAACACCGTACAAATAATGACGCCAAATCTTCAGGGCGTGAACAATAGCTGCTAACTCGAGGTCATGAACCGGATAATTATTCTCATGCACCTTCAACTATCTGGACGCGTAGGTAATCACCCTATCGTCCTGCATCAATATTGTTCCAAGGCCAATCCTCGAGGCATCACAATAGACACTGTAGGACCCCGAACCCGTAGGCAACACTACTACTGGGGCCGTAGTCAAAGCTGTTTTATGCTTCTGAAAGCTCTCCTCACACACCTCGGTCCACCTGAACAGAGCACCCTTCTAGGTTAGTCTGGTCATAGGTGCTGCAATAGATGAAAACCCCTCTAGAAAGCGACGGTAGTACCATGCCAAACCAAGGAAACTGCAGATCTCCATAGCTGATGATGGTCTAGTCCAACTCTGCACCGCCTCCACCTTCTTCGGATCTACTTTGATCCCATCATAAGACACTATGTGGCCCAAGAATGCCACTGAATCAAGCCAAAACTCACACTTAGAGAATTTTGCATACAATCTCTTCTCCCTCAAAGTATGAAGCACGGTCCTCAAGTGCCGCTCATGATCTTCCCGTGATCGGGAATATACCAGGATGTCGTCAATAAACACAATAATGAAGGAATCAAGATAAGGCCGGAACACACTGTACATCAAATGCATAAAAGCTGCTGGGGCACTGGTCAGCCCAAATAACATGACAGGAAATTCATAGTGACCATATCTAGTCCTGAAGACAGTCTTCGGGATGTCCGGCTCCCGAATCTTCAGCTGATGATAGCCAGATCACAAGTCAATCTTGGAGAATACTCTGGGACCCTATAACTGGTCGAATAAATCATCAATGCAAGGTAAATGACCTGTTCTTCATTGTAACCTTGTTCAGCTGCCGATAATCAATACACATACGCATAGAGCCATTATTTTTCTTCACAAATATCACTGGAGCACCCCAAGGTGATACACTGGGCCTGATGAAACCCTTATCAAGAAAATCTTGTAACTGCTCCTTCAACTCATTCAACTCAGGATGAGCCATATGGTAAAGAGGAATAGAAATGGGCTAAGTGCCCAGCAACAAATCAATGCCGAAATCAATATTTCTGTCGGGCGGCATACCCGAGAAAATCAGGTGGGAATACATCAGGAAAGTCCCTTACTACCAGGACTGACTCAACTGGAGGGGTATCAATACTAACATCTCTCACATAGGCCAAATACGCATCACACCCCTTCTCAACCATCTGCTGAGTCTTAAGAAATGAAATGACCATGCAGGGAGTATACTCAAAGGTACTTCTCCACTCTAATCTCGGCAAACCTGGCAGCCAGTGTCACGGTCTTAGCGTGACAATCAAGAATAGCATAATGGGGCAACAACCAGTCCATGCCCAAGATAAGATCGAAATCTACCATGATGAGTAATAACAAATCATCCCTGGTCTCAAAACCACTAAGAGTAATAAAAGACAACCGATATATATGATCCACAACTAGAGAGTCTCCCACTAGAGTAGATACATAAACAGGGGAACTCAAAGAATCCCGAGATTTCCCCAAATGTGGAGCAAAATAAGAGGACACATATGAGTATGTAGAGCCTAGGTAAAATAATACTGATGCATCTCTAAGACAGAGATGGACAATACCTGTGATGACTGAATCTGAAGCAACGACCTCAGAACCGGCTGGAAGGGCATAGTAGATGGCCTGACCTCTCCCTCTAGGGAGACCTCTACCTCACAGACCTCTACCTTGAGCTGGCTGAGGAGGTGGAGTGGCAGTTGGGACTAGAAGAATAGCTGGAGGACCTGGCGTAGCACATGGAGGATTATAAGACTTTGGACGTGCACCCCTCCTGACACTGGGGCAATCTCTAATCATGTGACGAGTGTCACCACACTCAAAACAACCCCTCGGAGGACAGTGCGTCTAAGACTGAATAGGAGCTGGCCTGTTGGGCGGGCCGGTAATAACACCTCGAACTGGAGGCATACTAGATACTGGCGGTGCATAATAGGGCTCCTGAGATCTAGGAGGAGCTGGAATACTGCTGGCTGTTGGAAGAGCTGAATGAATAGGGTGACTCACAAAAACCCTACCATAGACTGTTGGTGCAGGGCTCCGGAAAAATGGACAGTCTCTTGATACCTCTTGGCCTCTCTCTCTTCTCAATCCTAAGCAAACATGCCCTCTACTCTCCTAGCAATACTCATTGCCTGCTGATAAGTGATATCCATCTCTAACTCTCTGGCCATACTGGTCCGAATACTGGGGTGAAGTCCCTAAATTAAGCGGCGAACCCTCTCTCTGACTGTGGCAACCAAAGCCGGTGCATGCCGAGCTAACTCACTAAAACAGAATGCACACTCCGACACAGTCATAGTACCCTGGCGCAACTGCTTGAACTCTGCGCGCAAAGTACCCCTGAGGCTCTGAGGGACATACTCTCACAGAAACATCTCTAAAAACTGAGTCCAAGTGAGTGAGGTTGCCTCGTCCGGACTACTCAGCTCATTGGCACGACACTACTGATATATTGTTCCCCTCAGCTGGAAAGCAGTAAAGGAAACCCCATTGGTCTCACAATTCCCATTGTGCGGAGAATACGATGACACTCCTCAAGAAAACCCAGAGCATCCTCTAAAGCTAGTCCGCTGAAAGTAGGTAGGTGGTACTTCTTGTACCTCTCAAGTCTGAGCTGCTGTGCCTTAGAAGCAGCTACCCTGGTCTCATGCTGTACCGGAGCCACTAGGGGCATAGGAATATACTCCGCCGCCTGATCAACATGGCCCCTCTACTCACGAGTGCGGGCTGCGAGAATCTGTGCCCCTCCCCCTGCCAGAGATGTAGCGGGAGCTATCGGAAGTAGTCCAGCCTTGCTAGAGTACTGAACATGCTCATGAACTGAGCTAAAGTCTCCTGTAAGGCTGGAGCAGCAACAGGAATCTCTGGTGCCGGCCCTCCAACTGGAGCTGCTGGGGGCTCCTCTGTCGCCGCTCTCGCAGGTGCTCAGGCTACACCGTGTGGTCTTCCTCTACCCCGACCCTGGCCTCTGGCGCCTCTGGCAGGGGGCTCGACTGCCTGGTCGTCGGTCTTCCCAGTACGGGTTCTCACAATCTGTGGGAAAGAATAGAATAGAATTTTAAAGTTTTTGATGTCAATAACTCACACGACAAGGAAATCAAAGAAATATGATTGTTCTTAACATGTACATAGCCTCCCGAAGATAGATACAGATGTCTCTGCACCGATCCGCGAGACCCTAATAAACCGGCTTGTGACTTGTGACTTCTATGAACCTAGACGCTCTGATACAAACTTGTCACGACCCGATTTACCCTCCGAAGGTGTCGTGGCAGCACCTAGTCTCTACGACTAGGTAAGCCTACTATAAAGGGGAAATTGAAATAAAACACAAGCAATAAAGGGAATAAGGGAAATGACAATAAATAACGTACTGGCCACTCGGCTCATACAAAATATAAATCCCCAAGACTTAGAATATCACAGACAGTCACAAGCTTCTAACACTACTCTAGCTCTAACAAAAACTAGAAAGCACATAAGAAGATCTCTATACGATAGAATGGAAGGGAACTCGGAGGATTCTATGGACACGGCAAAAACACCTTCCAGTCTCCAAGAATCAGCAGCAACGACTAACCACGAGGTTGATAGCTCATACCTGGATCTGCACACGAAAACATGTGCAGGAAAGGGCATGAGTACACCACATTTGGTACCAAGTAAGTGTCAAGCCTAACCCCGGTCAAGTAGTGACGAGGTCAGGTTAAGGATCTACTAGATTTCGAAATAAGTCAATTTAAAACAACACAAATAGGTAATGTCTACAGTAAGCAGTTTAAGAAAACAAATAAAGTTTTACAGTAAAGAGAGTCCTCGGCTCAATACAATGTATCACATAGTGGAATCTCCCGGGATACTGTCCCGTAGTTCCAAATGATTATGCAGTGTAGGGGGATCTCCCGAAATACGTTCGTAGTCCCAAAATAAATATGCAGTATAGGGGGATCTCCTGGAATACGTCTGTAGTCCCAAAGTAAATATGCAGTACATAGGGATCTCCCGGAATACGTCTGTCGTCCCAATTTGAATATGCTATGCAGGACGAATGACAAGCATAACATCGAATTTACACAATTTATACTAATCATAAGGGAAATAAGGGCTTAACTAAGCATGGCGCACTGAAGATCAAGTAGGAAATTAAGCCCGTAAGCATGCTTTCTTAATATAAACTAAACAATATATCATATGAGAGCAAGTTCATTGAAGAGAAAACAATTTATGTTTTAATAAGGGAAAAATGAGGTTTTTGCAATAACTACCCGTGTACGTACTCGTCACCTCACATACACGGAGCTCACACAACATTTTGCATCAAATATCTTAAGGGGGAAGTACCCAGCACAAGGTTAGGCAATCCACTTACCTCAACTGCTCAATTCAACCCGAAATCATGTTCTTGCCACTAGTACTAAACTCCGAATGGCCCGAATCTATTCAAATAAGTTTCATAATGTGAATATCACTACAAGAAACTAGTTTAACAAATAAATTTGAAGCTAAAGCGCGAAATTAGAGAAATTTCGCAAAGAGTATCCCGGGCCCACGACTAGGAATCAGGTGAAAGTCACAAATTTCTAACACCCATTTACTCACGAGAACACTCAACCAAAAATCATCAAAATCCGATGTCAGCATCTCACTCAAAACTCGGATTCTCAATTGGGGGACCTTTCTCTCATTTTCAAATATTTTCCCACAATTAGATTGAAGAACTCACTATAGATTGATGAAATACAAAGGAAATAGGAATAGGAATCGTTACCTATTGATCTCCTCTTCAAAATCCTCACAAAATTGCCAAATCCCGAGCTCCAGTTTAATTTTTGAAGTTATGAACTCAACCCCTCAATTTTTCCCTATTTCTGACCTGCGATTTCCGCTTCTGCGGTCAATTGGGCCGCACTTGTGGTCCCGCATATGCAGAAAAGGCATCGCAGGTGCAAAAATTTATTAATTGCGCTGGGGCGCATCTGTGGTCCCGTATCTGTAGTTTCCTAGCCGCATCTGCGAGCCCAGCTGGCCTTGGAAAATTCCACATCTAGGCAACACCTACCGCACCTGTGTGTCTGCATCTGCGGCTCCCCTTACGTAGGTGCGAGACACCAGAACCAACAAACTTCAGCTATTAGCTTAAGTCTAAAACCTTCCCGTTGCGCATCCGAAACACACCTGAGGCCCCCGGGACCTCAACAAAAACTACCAACCAGTCCTATAACCTCATTAGAACTTAGTCGAGCATTCAAATCACATCACATAACACCAAAAACGAGGATTAAACACAAATTCAAGCATAAGAACTTAGAGAATCCAAAATCCACAACGTTGTTGAAACACGTTAAAGCTAGTCCGATTGACCTCAAATTTGATACACAGGTCACAAATGACACCACAAACCTACATCCACTCCCGGAATGGAATTCCATTCCGGGTCTGATATCAAAATTTCACCTATTGGCCGAAATCGCCGAAATTTCAACTTTCGCCAATTCAAGCCTAAATCCACTACAGACCTCGAAAACACATTCCGGACACGATAGTAACCCCAAAATAACTCAAAGGAGCTAACAGAGTCGACAAAATTCCATTCCGGACTCGTATTCAAATAGTTCTGACTAGGGTCCGATTTCTAAGGCTTAAACTCATAATTAGGGACTAAGTGTCCCAAACTCTCCAAATTTCATAGCTAATCACTCCAGCAAGTCCCAAAAGCATAAAAAAGTGGGGAAAGTAGTTATTAGGGGATCAGGGCTCTAACTCTCAAAACGACCGGCCGGGTCATTACACTGTGTAAGTTTATTCGTGTGGAAATTGCGAGAGAACAATGTACGTGTTGCCCTTTTTCCTTTCTTTATACTTATTGGCCATTTAGTCATGTTAGGGCACATGCACAAGAATACACGCAGTTAAGCACTAACACCTGATTAAGGATCTCCTTGTTGTTATCGAGCATAGATATTCTTGTTGTACTTACCATAAGTGTGGGAATGACCCCAATTGGCACGTGAGTCGTCCGTGTAGTTATTAATTGAAATGAGGGGCACAAGATGCCGATTCTTAGGGTTCAGATACTGGGACCCAGGAGTCATTGAATTGTCCGAGGTTCAGTACCTCGTGGGGATGACTAAGAACTTGATGTAAAAGTAATTGAAATTGTTGAGTCATTTCTTGCCCATGTTGTATATTTACATTCCGGATTTAGTTGTGTTCCATTTACCTTTTCGTGTTATTTTCATGATTTTTCCGTTATTACTCGTTTTTCCTTTCCCTAATGAATTTACCTTATTGTTAGCCATATTGTGAAGCCCTTACGTAAATATCATATCCGTTGTCCTGTATTTATACTTGTTCAACTCTTAGACCAGTGGGTGTCTTGACTATTCCTCGTCACTACTTTACCGAGGTTAGTCTTGGTACATACTGGGCACGGCTCTGGTGTGCTCATACTAATCTACTGATTTTTTGTTTGTGCAGATTCCAGGTTTTGCATAGCCCACCGATCGATAGTTAGCAGCATGATTGCTATAATGGAGACTCAAGGTAAAACCGCTACAGCATTCGCGGGTTTCGGAGTCACCGTCGGATTAGTTATAGTGTAAACGTCTATAAAGCTTATGACTTGTACTACCGGGTTTTGGGAATATGTTCATTGTGTAAAGAATTCTTTTCGAAAAAATATTAGATTTTATTTGTTATTGTTGTTATTCCATAAATGTTAGGTTTACCTAGTCCTTAATACTAGGTGCAATCACAATACCCAACGGAGGGGAAATTTGGGCCGTGACAAGTTGGTATCAGTTCTCTAGGTTCATAGGTGCTACGAGTCATAAGCAAGTTTAGTAGAGTCTTGAGGATCGGTACGG
>ML344556.1:0-69892 GCA_005239505.1 Nicotiana paniculata | reverse complement strand
CTTTCTAAATGGCTATCTGAAGGAAGATGTATTTGTCAAGCAGCCTCCAGGCTTTGAAAGCAATGAGTCACCTGACCACGTATACAAACTCGACAAGGCTCTATATAGTCTCAAACAGGCACCAAGAGCCTGGTACAAAAGATTATCAAAATTCCTGCTAGAACATGGGTACAAACGAGACATAATTTATAGTACATTGTTCTTAAGAGAAAAAAGTAAGGATCTTCTAGTTGCGCAAATATATGTGGATGATATCATATTTGGAGCGACTTCTGAGAAATTGAGCAAGGAATTTGCTATGCTAAAGGGAAGTGAGTTTGAGATGAGTATGATGGGTGAGCTAAACTTTTTCTTAGGCTTGAAAATTAAGCAAAACCCAAATGGAAAAATGATCCACCAACAAAAGTATGTGAAATAATTTCCCAAGAAGTTTAAATGGAAGACTCAAAAGAAATAGACACTCTCATAGCCACAACTACAAAATTGGATGCGAATGAACCTGGTTCATCTGTTGATCAGAAGCTTTATAGAGGGTTGATTGGGTCTCTATTGTATCTCACTACTAGCAGACCTGATATTGTGTTCAACGTGGGATTGTGTGCTAGGTTTCAAGCAAATCCAAAGGAGTCCCACCTCACTGCGGTAAAGAGAATTTTGAGATATTTGAAAGGCACCATTGATCTATGCCTTATGTATCCTAAAGGTAGTCATTTCGACCTTGTAGGATATGTTGATTCTGATTATGCAGGTTTCCTAGTTGACAGGAAAAGTACTTCAGGTATGGCTCACTTTCTGGGCTCATGCCTTTTGTCTTGGGCTACCAAGAAACTAAATTCAGTAGCCTTGTCTACTACTGAGACTGAATATGTAGCTTCAGCCTTCTGCTGTGCTCAGTTGCTATGGATCAAGCAACAACTCATGGACTTTGGTATAGATGTGGGATGAATTCTGTGATAACACTAGTGATATTAGTATGACGAACTAAGAACATAGATGTTAGGCACCACTTCCTGAGGGATAACTATGAAAAAAGAATGCTCTCAATTGAATTTTGTGCTACTGATCAACAAATTGCAGATATCTTTACTAAAGCACTGAGTAGGGAGCATTTTGAGAGAAACATGCTTGAATTAGGGATGATTAAAATCACCTGATTGAAAAATTGAATTTTTTTGTTGCCTAGAAACAATAACATAGATAAACAACTAGTCTAATCATTGCTCAACATCATGACTTTATTGTCATACTCTCTTGCCATGTATTAATATGATTCTTTGGTTTCTAATGATATTTCTCTATCTTTGTAAATTGAGGCAAATTAAGGACTTCAACAAGAGAACATGTTTGTTCTGGTTGCGTCAGTAGTGGATGTTGAAGTTCCTAGTAGGCAAAGAAAATTGGAAAAAGGAAAAGTTCACGAGGGAAAGGGATTTGGGGAGGATGGTACTACATTGACTATTTGTGGTCCCATTCCTGAGAAGGCTGGAGAAGATGTCACAGAGCTAGGGGGAAATGTAGTCGAGGAAGCAGCGGCAGGTCTAGCAAGCTTAAAGAAAGGAGTATATGGTTCATCTAGGGATGAAACCTTGGCTGAAAGGCTAAGGAAACTAGGGGAGTCCTATAACCCCAAGAAAAGGAGGACTCAGAAGTTCAAGAAGGCTACTAACCCAGTTCCCTCTAAGAAGAGAAAAGCTTCTGTAGCTGTTGAGGTTCCTGTTCCTAAGGTGCGTGCTACACGTAGTGATGTGAGAGAGGAATAAGAAATGCTTGAGAAGGCTTTGCTTGAGAGAAAGAAAAAGAGAGTTGCAAAGGGAAAGGCTAAAGTAGGAGAACCTGTGGAGACTGTAGTGGTTGAAGAGGATACGATGGACCTGGTACATCATGAGAAACAGACTGCTCCTGTTGTGGTTGAGGCAACAAAATCAAATAGGGCTAAGGCTTCTTCGAAGAAGTCAGCTACAATGTCTGCCACACTCACAAAATCTGTTAAAAGGACCAGGTCCAAAGCAAGAAAGGTGAAGGTTGTTGAAAAAGATGATGATAGAGAGTGGAGTGGATAAGATGAGGGGGAAGTTGGTGAGATGACTACTGACAGAATCACCTTGTTTGGTAAAAGAACAGTTCTAAAGGGAAAGTTGGTGAAGGATCTTGAGGAACCTAGGATGAGATACCTGCTGGACACATTGGATGTTCAGGGGTGGAAGAACATGGTTCTTCATATTGAATGAAGGTTGGCTAGAGCTGAACTGGTGGAATTCATGGGTAATGCAGTGGTCAAAGACGGTAGGGTCACTACCACAGTCAAAGGAATTCAAGTCTCCTTTGATGCTAAAGAACTGGGAGAAATTCTTCAAATTCCTGCTGAGGGCTACAAGGATTACACGAGGCAAAGATGGCCTTGTTTAGATGGGATGGCCTCAGCAATCAATATTACCAAATTCTTCAGTGACAATAAAAGGGAAACTGAACCCAGGCCAGTCTACAAAAGTGAAATGAAGCCAGAACACAAGTTGCTCTTCGAGTTTGTCATCAACTTCTTGCTGCCAAAACAAGAAAGAGGGCACATAGCCAACTATATGGATCTGACCTTGATGGAATGTTTGTTTAGGGGTAAGCAGATAAATTGGCCAGCCTTCATCATCCAACTCTTGGACAGAGTTGTAAATGGAACAAAAGCACATGCTATTCCATATGGCTTTATTCTGACTGTTGTGCTTGCTCATTTTGATGTTCCATTGAAAAAGGCTGAGATGGCTACTGCCAAAGACTATTTTGGGAAGGATACTTTGCTGACTTGCGATTATACTGTCAATGTTCCTGCAGATGAACCTGGTTCATCTAGGAAGCAGCCTGTCAACAACAAAGTTAGAAATCTATTGCAAGAAAGCGAATCAAGGATATAGAAATCCTTCGTTTAAAGTCTCATTTGATTGAGTTGAAGCTGAGCGGGATGCTCTCAGGGCTGAATTAGCCAAAGAGAAGGAAAAGAACGAGGGTGTTCTTAATCAGATGCTTTCTCTTCTACAAAATAATACCACAACCTCTTCTGCACCTTCTCATCCTTAGGCTGTCCAGAGCTTCCAAAACCCCTCTTTAGACCAGTTGTTATGCTTCTTTTGTTTGTAATCTGTTTTGCTCATGGTTAGGGTTGTTTTTGTTTTGTTTGTATGGTGTTTGATGTACGTTCCTAATCAATGAATTTTTGTTGTTTTGTCATTGTTTGTCTTAATTTCTTAGATAGCTTACATTTATTGGTTTTTTATGATGATTAATCATGTTTGCACCTGAAGTACCCTCAATGGCCATGAGTAATTGTTAACAACACTGGTGAGTTTATCATTTTGCAAACTTTTCGATGATGCCAAAAGGGGGAAGAAAAAAATGCTTCTATATTTCAAGTGATATTTATAACCTATTGAACCTGGTTTCTCTATGATAAATGCTTAAAAAACATACAAAGTGTTTGAGTTGTATACATGGAGAAGCACAAATTTTGTCATCATCAAAAAGGGGGAATTTGTTGGCCCAAGTCACTGAAGAATTTTGAAGATTGAGAAATGTCTGACCAGTTGAACCAGGTGCATCAGAGCACACATACTTGACCTGAAGAGTTGGCACACAAGCCTTATATGCATAGGAGATGAATGTGATTGTGAAGTATCAATCTAATGCGAAAAGGTTGCAAATTGATGAAAGAATAGAAGTCAAATTCAGCAAGGACAGAAACGAAGGAAGGAAGTTGAGTTTGATAAGAACTTGTTCTCCCAGGTAGAGTTAGACCAGAACTCAACTGAATTTATAAATAATTGAAGTATTATTGCTTGAAAGAAGAACGCACAAGTGCAGAAGTGAATCAAGAGCTGAAAGCAAAATTCGCAGATATTTTGTAAGCAGAATTATTGTGCGACACAAAGGCTACGGACCAGCTAGAAGAACTAGTTCCATCTGTTTATCATTGAGTCTAGTTGGTTGTAGTAGGAGTTTTAATATTTTATCTTTTCAACTTTCATAGAAGCAATTGTAATAGGTACGTATTGATCAAGTTAGAGTTAACTTGAGGTGTTTAGAAATTAGCTAGAGGCTAGTTACTACAAAGGGATTAGAGTTAGTCCTAGTATTACAAAAGAGTTTATTTTGTAAGTCCGTTTGGCTCAGGGTTTTTAGTGAAGAGTTGAGAAAATCCTACTGAGGAGTAGGTCGTGGTTTTTTCACCTTTTGAGCCAGGTGTTTTCCACATAAAAATCTTTGTCCTTTACTGATTTTTATTATTCCGCAACAGTAGTAGTTGGAACACCAAGAAAAACTAGGTTCTTCTACTGAGACAACACTCGAAAATTGGGTACCACACAAAGTAACCTATCTTCTTGTGTGGTATTGAAGTCTAAAACATCAGGATCGGAGCGTCTCGTTCTCTCGGGTCAATTTTCTCCTTTCATCTTCGGCTAACTGCGCCTGTAAGTCATTGTCAAATGCGAGGTTTCTCAAATTTTCCTCCAAGGTGGATAGTGGATTGATATTTCTTTTCTTTTTCTCCCCAGGCCAACCGTTCTTGGACTTTGTCATCGAAAGCTTGAATGTGAGGCCTTTCGGCGGGCCTTTCTAAATCGGGCTCTAGTTCCTCATTAATGCAATTCCTTTTTTAGAACCATGCGGCATAGCCTAGATCTCCTTCACCTTTTGCAAGATCAGGTACTTGGGTATCCTCTTTCAAGTATCGGCAACCATTCCAGATTTGTTGGATTAAAACCTCGGGAAGTGGGGCCTTGGGGTGTAGCTCAATAACTTGGACACTCAGGTCTTCATCCTCAGGCACTACTTTCTATCTTTCCAATTGTCTCAGAACCCTTTGCGATGCATATGGTTGGACACTTCTCAAGCCCATTAATAGAAAATAATTCTTCGTGGTTGTCATATGTATGACTTCCCTCACCGGGATCCATCCTAAAGTCCACTCAATCTGGTTTGCCTTTAAAGTTCTCAAGTGGGTTATCCAAGCTTCAACCCCCTCTGGAGAGTTGTAATCTTTTACTCTTTCTTCATAGCTCTCAATAAAGTTGTTCCTGCTTGGGGCGTAGTTCATAAATTTTGGATGATGGCGAAGATGTTCGATTAACCAAAGTTGTATATGAATATTGCAACATTCGAAGAATGACGCCCCCGACTTACACCGTGTTAAGGCCCGATAGATATCAGACAATATAAGTGGAGCGAGCGTGTGATCTTCCTTGGTAGTTAGAACTTGTGCAATTCTATCCATACAGTTATCAACTGTATCTTATTCATTTGGGAAGACCATGACGCCCAGAAATGCCACTATAAAGGCAAAGTGACGATAAATTTTCCAAGTATCTTTGCTTTGCTTGTTGTTCAACCCTCTTTCATGTGTTTCAAACCCTTCTGGATGCCCATACCTAGAGTACAGGAAGTAGAATGAGCAGCAACCATCATTTACACGGTTCTTTCTTATTTTCTTACTGATATTCATGATATCAAAGAAACGGCTCACCGAAAGAGGCCTCGGGAATATAAGCTGCTGATTTCTTAAATCCTGGACAAAACCTGTGTACCCGCTATTTCCTCCAAGGTGGGAGTGAGCTCGAAGTCTGAGAAGCATAAGACATTGCAGACGGGATCCCAAAAGTTCACTAAAGCCTTAATTAGGTCATTCCGAGGTTTGACTTTCATGATATCCGTGAGAGCACCCAGATGTTCAACTACCCAGTCTTGACCTTCTTTGTCCAAATCACACCACCACATTTGAAGCTGTAGTGGAGCTTTCTCTACTGCATCTAGTGGTGGATTCTGGACGGTATCATCCTGTACCTGTGAGTGGTTAGATTTAGGGTTGACTCTAGCTTGAAAGATAGACCACCAAATTCATTTGCTAGAACCAGTTTTCAATTTTTTTAAAGAGAAAGGCCTAAGGGTGGCTATTTGTGCAACATTGACCAAAACAGTCATTTTTTTCAATAGTGGCCCCTGCCCACTTTCGAATAAAGTTTTGAGGCTGATGTAAGGCACTTTTATGGGAAGAGTGATGCCTTATTGACAGATATATCCCTTCTTAGCGAAAATAGCCCTTCGACAATATAGGGTGTTTTAAGGCTATTCCGGCAAAAGCGACTCAAGACTTAACCGAAGCTGGGCCGGTTTTATTCTTTTGATGAATAGACCTACTTCATTACATTATTTGGTTGGAAGAATTGGGGTCGTCACCGATGAGGTTTGCCTACGTATCTCACATCCGTTGAGAATCAGACCCGCGTAGTTTGGTTAGTTTTGACATAATTTGAAAAACATGATACATTTCTCTTTTTTTTGAAATACATTTCTCTTTCTTTTTTTTTCTTTTTCAAAATTTTTGCATAGTTTTGAGGCATTTCCAAATACCGGGGTTTTCAGAACTGGGTGAATTTTCTATCCTACCTCACTCTTAGTTTTTCTGCTGATTTTATTTCCTTAGCCGGTCAACAAACAAGCCGAAACAAGTAAATGCACACGTAGCAGGTAAGATGCATCAGTATGATTTTTTATTTTGGGTGCACTTGTCCTAAACGGACCCAACTTGAGTCCCCAAAGTCAAATGCACGTGATGCAAACAAACATTACTACTAGGGATCCAACATAAGTCTATGTTATTCTAGGTTTAAACCTAGGGATGTGTTCTAGACATGGCTTACCCAAGCGGAAAACTTCAGTCGAGGTGGGAGCGACGTACCGAGAGCAAGAAAATCTACCCAGCCTAGTGGCTGATCCATCCTCGTTCTATTTGGTACGACTTCTAACAGAAAAATGGGCCATGCGAACGTATGCACCATTTCTTAGAAGGCTCAGAAAGGAGGCGTAAAAAGACAGTTTAATATAGTTCAAATAATATCAAAGCGGTAAATGAGCGACAATTAGCACATTATGACCACAAATACAGTAATATCAACACTCGATAAAGCTAAGTAAAAATCACATTAACAAGCTTGAAGTCTTGAACCCTGAACCAGAGATTCTGGGTTCGATGCCTAGCAGGGTCGCCAGAGCTGTCACACCTCCTTTTTCCCGAAAGGGGGATATAGGAGTTTTTCCAATTTAACTAACATTATTCGATTTGGGATTATTTTTTAATTTAAAATTCGACACTCGGAATTATTTATTTACGGTGTTCCAAGTCACCATTTATTTTTAAAATCCCAAATCGAGGAAATTTTGACTCTGTTCAAAAGTCTGCGAAACCAGAAGACCGGGTAAGGAATTCTGTTAACCCGGGAGAAGGTGTTAGGCACTCCCGAGTTCCGTGATTTTACCACGGTCTCTTAGTGATTTATACTTTGATTATTTTATCTAATTACTCATTTTAGGACCTATGTATATTTAGCTTTTACGCTTCCAATTACTCGATTATTTGTATTTAAAGAATTATCTTAAGACGAGTTACACGTACGTATACTCGTTTAGTTTGGCGTGTTAAGAAAATTTTTGGTCAAAGTCTCTTGAACGCGTACCTTGACTTTATTTGAAAAATCGGGATCAGGTCACGCGAACATGTACGTATTCATAATAGTAGTTTAAAAACCACGCCTAAAAGTATTTCTACGAGTGTTTGATTAAGGCGTTTTATTTTACTAAGAATATTTAACCAAGGTCACGTGAACGTGTTCCTTGGCTTATTTTTGGCATCACAACTATGTCACGCGTACGTGTACATAATTGTAAAGTTAGTTCGATTAGAAGTGTACCTAAGGCTATGATTATGTCTCTAAGATAAATACCACATGTCATGTAACTAGGTGTGAAGATCCAATGCTATGTGAGACATTTATTTAAATTAAATGGGGAAACTTATGTATTAGCTTCCAAACATGCCCATAATTAAGAGTTTGGGCTTGATAAGGGCTGAGTCCAAATGAACTCTGGCCCAAGACGCGTATCGTCCGTTATTTGGACTAGCTAATGAATTTAATTCGAAAAGAACTTGGGCCTGACTGAGTCTAAATGACTGGCCCAATGCATGTTTATTAACAGCTAAATCAAAAGATGATTTGTGCCTGATAATGACTGAGTCCCAATGACTCTGGCCCAATGCACATGTATTTGAACGAATTTGAGACCTCTATTTTTGTAATAGCAATTATAAAATTTTACTTATATCTTTCAATAATTAAAATCCAGTTTAATTGGATGAGTTTCTACTGATTTCCTAAATCTTTGTTTCTTATGTTAGCCCTATATTAAATTGGTAGATTTAAGAATCATTTGTATGTCTAAACTTTAGAGTAAATGTCTTTAATCGAATGGTCAGTTTGATTTATTAGCAGAAAACCTAGAGTGCAATCCCATGGACCCAATTGATTTGGGCCTGAAAATATACCATGGTTACTGTTCAGTTTGCTCAGAAAACTCAATTTTTCATAATCCAAAAGTTTTAAAAATTAACGAAAAAACCGAATTATTTGTATTAAATGATACAACCACATTAACTAATATATTAACTAACCTGTCATAAAGAAGGAAATCATAACTAAACTATTACAATTTATTAGCTAACTATCTGAGTTTGATTCCTTAGTCTATAATATTACAATTCTTTTCTAGCTACAGTTGTACTTCTATTATTGCAACTAAATACGTAAATTTTCAAAGTAGGACCTTTTAATATAAACAATTACATGAAATTCGAATAGATACTGAACAACTTCTAAGAAAGCTTTTAAACATGAAAACAACACAATTTGAATAATATAAGGACCAACTTTTCACAAATTTGCATATAATTTCTAACATAAACAACTTCACTAAATATGTTTTACAACAGTAATCTAACTCATACCGAATGTCACGACCCAAATCCTAATCCAGGTCGCGATGGCGGCCAACACCGTTGTCAGGCAAACCAACACTAATAATCTAGTGAATCTAGTTTGTTTTCTATTAAATCCTTCCCTTATTTCAAAAAATAGTTTAGCCACTACGTATGGAATATAACACATAGCAGGGCAATTAAGTTTGGAAGACCAAAAGTCAACTTTAATTAATTACATCACCAAAAGAATAGTCTACCAATGTGTGTGCCAGGAACTAGTGTCACAAGTCTACAGGAATCTAGTAGAGTAGAATCAAAAGAAATAAAGGACTATCCTACTGCCTGAGAGGATATAGACAGAAATAGAAAAATAAAGACTCCAGAGTGTTGTTGAATGTCATCAGGAGAAGCAGCTCACTGTGAAGCCTCAACCAAGTGCAATCAAGGACGAGATCGTGACTGATACTCAGATGCACCTGCCTCAGAACCTATACAATTAAGTACAAATGCGTAGCATGAGTACATAAACAATATGTACCCAGTAAGTATCCAGTCTAATCTAGAAGAAGTAGTGACGAGAGGTCGACTTGACACTTACTAGGGCCAAAATAATACGTTTTAAATATAAAGCTAAGCAAGAATGGCAAATAATGAATAAGTAGTAAAGGCAGGAACATCAAATCTCCCTACAGATATCTTTGTGTGTCAAATTCCCTACCGTATAGGTTGCTGATTCATTTTCCAGGGTAATTAACAGTTAAAAAACCACAGAAAATACCAAACAATTAGCAAGTACATAACATGCCGCGAACATACGGCCGATCCAACGAAATAATAAATGTGCACTGCCGAAGGGTCGAACGCCACGAACCATAGATGCATCTATTACCCCAGCTCACGAATCGTACATGCGACACGGTCAAAATAAATAATAGAGTTACCCCGCTCGCGAATTATACATGCGACTCAGGTACTCATATATACACACATTCATCAGAATATCAGGGGTTTATTGGGGATATTCTTCCAAGGAAAACCCAATAAATTAAATAATGAAACATGATCTTCTTAGATATCCATTTAAATAATTCAATGATGCCAAGAGATTCTAAATTTATCATTAAGATTACAAGATACGACATGTAGAGCATGCTTGTGGATCCTAAACTCCCCCAACATAAACATAATAGTATCTACGCACGGACCCTCGTCACTTCGTGCATGTGTAACCCCCTCCCCCTACAAATAGTAGCATATAATTCGTTATTTCACCTATGGGGATAATTTCCTCTTACAAGGTTAGAAAGGAGACTTACCTCGTTTCAAGCCTACTTCCCGAGTCAAGAATGCGCCCGAATCTCCAAATTTGTGGCCCAAGAACTTGAAACTAGCCAAACATTATATAAATAAATCAATCTATGTTCGAAAGTCCACAATTCTCCTCTTTAAATGGTGTCACGACCCAAATTTCCACTCCGTTGGGTATCGTGATGGCACCTAGTCTTAAGGACTAGGTAAGCCTAACATTCATGGAATAGCAACAATAATAAATAAAATCTAATATTTTTATGAAAAGGATTCTTTATACAAGAGCATATTCCCAAAACCCGGCAGTACAAGTCATAACCTCTATAAAGAGTTTACTACAACTTCTAAATACAACTGTTTGGAAGTAAGTGAAAACAGTGTAAATACAGAATAGGAAGGTGACTCTGAAGCCTGCGAACGCAATAGCAGGTTACCTTGAGTCTCCTCAGCAAGAGTCCGCACAACTACTAATGATCAATACCTGGATCTGAACAAAAATGTGCAGAAGTGTAGAATGAGCACACCGCGACGGTGCTCAGTAAGTATCAAGACTAACCTCAGTGAAGTAGTGACGAGGACTAGTCAAGACACCCACATGTCTAATAAATCAACAGGCATAAATATAGGAATGACATGGCATGACACCTATCTAATGACTACAAAATATAGTTAACAACATAACAACTACAATGCGGAAGGAAGTACAACAATTAACGACGGAACATAATAATAATACATAGAAGGATGGACGGGAACACAACCCAAGTCTGGAAATCACAACACAATAAGGTCAAGTAGTAACTCAACACTGCATTAGTCTCCACACCAGGCATTAACCACAAATACCATTAAAATGGTCAAAACTTCGAGTGTAAACTTTCATCCGCAAGTTTCTAGATTGAAAGCTTTAAGGAAATATTCCTTTTAAAGGTAAATTCTTTTGAAATATAATTTTCCCATGAGATGTCTCTCAGACATAGTTTTATTCAAATAAAAGCTTTTCAAATATACTTTTCCGAAGAAAGTGTCGTTTGAACATAGTTATCTTCAACATAAACATTTTCCAAATATTCTTTTCCAAAGGGATATCCTTCAACATAGTTTTGTTTAACATAAACATTTTTCAAATATTATTTTTCTAAAGGAATGTCCTTTGACATAGTTTTATTCGGGATAATTGTTTTTTCTTTAAAATTGGACTTTCCAAATAATTGCTTTTCAAACAGAATTCCTTGGATAAAATCTACCAGGATCCCATCACGTAGTTTCGATTTCATCACACAATACAGAGGATCACCCGGAATACGTTCGTAGTCCATAAATATGCAGTACAGGGGGAAAGCTACCCGGAATACATCCTAGTCCCAATTTAAATATGCAGTACAGGGGGAAAGCTCCCGGAAGACATCCGTAGTCCAAATTTAAATATGCAGTACATGGGGAAATCTCCCGGAATACGTCAGTAGTCCCAATTTAAATATGCAATACAAAGGGAAAGCTCCCGTAATACGTCCGTAGTCCCAATTTAAATATGCAGTACAAGGGGAAAGCTCCCGGAATACGTCTCCATTCCCAATTCAAATATGCAGTGCAACAACCAAAGACAACAATTATAGAACGGCAGGAAACTCGTACATCACCACATCAAATACAAAGCAACCAGGACAATGACACAAGATACGGCGAATAAATCAATACAAGAACTTCAATTCACAAAGAAACAGTAGAACATCGTTCACAAGGAATAATCACGGCACAGAATACTAAGTTCAAAAGAGAACAACTTGACCAGGGAAAAAACAAGACAAGCAACAAATCCACAAATTCAAGTCAACAATAAGAAGACAACACAAATCAAATATTTCAAAGTAAGGACAACTCGACTAAGATATAATTTATCTATATCCCTCATGAGAAAATCATGAGGGATATTCAACCATTTAATTAATTATAGGTAGCTTATGAAAATATAGCATGATAATAAAGTGGTAAAATCTTTAGTTAAGTCAAATTAGAGTCAGGTAGACGGTAAGGGTGGATCCTAAAGCAATTAGTTCTAATAACAGCATGTAGAGGTGAAACTAGCAGATAAGAACTCAAGAGTATCAAGATCAACTTCATACAAGGTGAATATAAGGACCTAAGAACCCTAAAAGGTCAACCTTCTACAAATAAGTCCGAGCACACACTCGTCACCTCGCATACATGGACTAAAATCAACATAGAAGACTCAAATCCTAAGGGGTAATTCCCACACATAAGGTTAGGAAAGATACTTACCTCAACCGCTAGGATCAAACTTCAAATCACGTTCTTGCCACGAGTATCCGACTCCAAATGGCCCAAATCTAATCGAATCTATAGCATCGTGTAAATAATACTACAAGCAACTAGTTTAACTAATAAATTCAAAGCTAAGACGCGAAATTAGGAAAATTGCCCATAAAGTACCCCGGGACCACGTCTCAAAATCTGGTAAAATTTACAAATTGTTAATACCCGCTCATTTATGAGAACACTCGAACAAGAATCATCAAAATCCGACGTCAAAATCTCACTCAAATCTCGGATATTTAATTGGGGAACTTTTCTCCCATTTCCAAACTTTTACTCTCAAATTCCTTGGTTAAATGGGGAAAACCACAATAGATTAATGCAATAAAACCAAATTCGAGTAAGAAATCGTTACCCACAAGATTCCTCTGAAAATCAGTCAAAGAATCGCCTTTTCCAGAGCTCAAAATAAAAAATGGAGTTAAAATGAATAAACCCTCAAATATAAACTCTTTGCCCAGCGATGACCGCACCTGCGGCTAATTGGACCGCACCTGCGAAAAATACATAGCAGGTGCGAAAACTCACTAAATGAACTGGGGCCACACCTGGGATCACTAGGCCGTATCTGTGGCTCCACACTTGCGGAACCCCGTCCGCACCTGCGAGCATGGCTGCCCCTGAACAAAACCGCACCTGCGACGCCCACCGCACATGCGGCTCCCCATCTGCAGGTTCGAAACACCAGAATCAGCAATGTTTCAGCTGGTTTCTAAGCCTAAAATCATCCTGTTGAGCATCTGAAACACCCCCGAGGCCCCCGGGACCTCAACCAAACTTACCAACCAGATCTAATACCTTATCCAAACTTAGTCGAGCCTTCAAAACACACCACATAACATCAAAATCGCCAATTATGCATGGATTCAAACCTAAGAACTTATGAAATTTTCCAAAATCCACAACCGATGCCGAAACACGTCAAAACTAGCCCGAATGACCTCAAATTTGACACACGGGTCACAAATGACACTACGAACCTACAGCCATTTCCGGAATTCCATTTCGGGCTTGATATCAAGATTTCACCTATCGGCCAAAATCGCCGAAAATCTAATTTTCGCCAATTCAAGCCTATATCTACCACAGACCTCAAAAACACATTCCGGACGCGCTCCTCAACCTAAAATCACCATATGAAGCTGCTGACATCATCCATAACTCGTTCCGGAGGCGTTTATATAAACAGTCAAATTTCGGTCAAAACTTCACCGTTTAAACTTTCACAACAAGAATCCTTCTTCCAATTCGACTCTGAATCATCTGGTAACCGAATTCAACCATGCACGCAAGTCGATATACATAATACAAAGTTGTTCAAGACCTTATGCCATAGAGCGGAGCTTAAATTCTCAAAACGACTGGTCGGGTCATTACATTCTCCCCCTCTTAAAACAAACGTTCGTACTCGAACGTGCCAAGATTGGCCTCGAAGTCTTCAAATCACTGAAGGCATAAATCCAGAATACACCCGCGGGTGATCCCATGTCACGTAAATATGCATAAGCCTGACGACACCATGACAACTGCGATTTAACCTTTGTACCAACACCGATAAGCCTCAGGCCTCAAATTGTCACCTTCTCTTCATTTCCACAAGACCCGATTCTAAATCTATATCCGGTATCAGTCCTAACCAGCTACATCAAATCATGCCCCCACCCACAAGGTATGGCCACACAACATAACACACCACACATAGGCCCTTAATAAAACTTCTTATCACAATAGCTGCTCGAAATCAACTCAGCACCGACAATTAGCCTCATATCCGATAGAACTCTGTTTCAAACCTCCATCATGCTGGTAATAATGCAAGAAACACGAGGACCTCATACTTTGACACCCGAATCACCAATCCACAACTAATACCACCGGACACACACCCCACAAGAAAAAACTCAAGGAGCACAGAACGAAAATGACTGAAAAAAAGAGGAACACATAAGGAAACTATCAAACAAGCCCGACAAGCACAAATCTCTATCAATGCTAACCTAAAAAACAATATAAGAAGGAAAGAATTAAAGAAAATGAACAAATCACAAGGATCCCATCCTGGTATGATTTCCACCGCGGTACTCAGCCCGGTTCAAACACATCGAATCACGAAGGACCACGAGGGTCTCGCCCTCAACTCTACATCATAAATAGGATATATATATCCCACCAACTGAAACTTTTCACTAGATCGCTTCCTTCAAAAAAATTACAACACGTGTTGGCTCCCATACCGGTGGAGCATAAGAATCACAGCTCATAACCACTACACTCAGGAACCACGTCAAGCCTACCGTACTAGAAAACATGAATTTACTACTAGTCTCATATCTCTCAATAATGAATAGAAACAAACGATAGACACGGGATACCACTCACAAAATCTCCCAATAGGAGCAAACACGAAGATAGAGCGCAAAGCATGAAACTCACTCATGAATAACTCGTCTCGACCAGCAGAGCTATAATGAAATACATATGGTGCCCCTCTGTAACAAATCAAAACATGCATGTGCGATAACATCTGTCACAACAGCCTCCAACCTACTATATGAAACACATCAACGGGCCGGGCCTCCCCCTCTTGGGCGCCCTCTACCCACCTGAATGCCCTGCTGTAACACACTGCCCGGAGCCTGGGACAATCTCTCACCCTGTAACTGGTATCTCCATACTCAAAATAACCTCTCTGTTGGCGTGGCTGTGGAAACTGTGCGATACGAGTACTATGAGACCCACGAGTACCTGAAACCCCACGCGAAGCCGGTAATGCAAACTGAACTGGCTGACCCACAAAACCTCTACCGTGTCACACCCTGCCTCCAAAATAAGGAGCAACAGTTCTCTCCAGTCTACGAGGCCTCCTCGCCTCCCTGGACTCCCTCTCCTGATCTTGTCTATTCTCCCACTCCCAGTCCCACCTGCCCTCTAACTGGCGAGCGATCCCTACCATCTGCTAAAATGAAAGATACGACTCCAACTCTCGAGCCGTGCTGAATCTAATATCATGCCTGTGCACGTTAATGAATCTATGGACTCGCCCTCTAACTATAGCGACTAAGGCAGGTGCATGCCTGGCCAAATCACTGAATCTGATGGCATACTCTAATACTGACATAATGCCTTGGCGCTACCGCTCAAACTCCGCGTGCCATGCATCACGAAGGGACTGGGGTACAAACTCTCTTAAGAACATCTCTGAAAACTAACTCCACTTAAGTGAAGCTAACTCGGCCGGGCTACCCAACTCACATGCCCGCCACCACTGATAAGCCACTACTTGAAGCTGGAACGTAGTAAAAGCATCCCACTTGTCTCAACAATATCCAAAGTGCGGAGGATGCTAGGGCACTCCACCAGAAAACCCTGTGCACTCTCTAAAGCCAATACGCTGAATGTAGGAGGGTTATATCTCTTGAACCTTGCAAATCGAAGTTGCTCTCCCTCAAATATTGCTGCTCTGACCATGAGCTTAACTGGAACCACATGCTATGTCACTATGACACCTGGACCCTGACCAACATGAACTCGCTGCTCTGGAGTGTGGACGCTGGGAGTCTGGGCTCCTCCCTCGGTCGGTGAAGTAACTGGTGCAAGCTGAAAAAACCCCGCCTGAGCCAATGTACCAAACATGCTCAGGAACTGTGCTAAAGTCTCTGGAAGTCTGGGGGTAACAACAGGCGCCTCCGGTGCCTGCCCCCAATTGGAACGGCTGGTGGCTCCTCAAAGACTGCTATGGTAGGTGGCCTAACTGCGGCACGTGCTCCTTGTTGACCTCGGCCTCTGCCCCTAGCGACATCTTCTCGGGGGTAACATCATCAGGAACCGCGACTCGTGTCCTCACCATCTGTGAGAAAATAGAATGATAAATTTTAAAATTTAAGGTCAATGAACTCGCACGATAGGAATGAAAGAAATGGAATTGTCCTAATAGTTCGATAGCCTCTCGAAGATAAGTACATACGTCTCCATACCGATCCTCAAGACTCTACTAAACTTGCTTATGACTCGTAGCACCTATGAACCTAAGGCTCTGATACCAACTTGTCACGACCCAAATTTCCCCTCCGTTGGGTATCATGATGGCACCTAGTCTTAAGGACTAGGTAAGCCTAACATTCATGGAATAACAAAAATAATAAATAAAATCTAATATTTTTATGAAAAGGATTCTTTATACAAGAGCATATTTCCAAAACCCAGTAGTACAAGTCATAAGCTCTATAAAGAGTTTACTACAACTTCTAAATACAATTGTTTGGAAGTAAGTGAAAACAATGTAAATACAGAATATGAAGGCGACTTCAAAGCCTGCGAACACAACAACAGGTTACCTTGAGTCTCCTCAATAAGAGTCCGCACAACTACTAATAATCAATACCCGGATCTGCACAAAAATGTGCAGAAGTGTAGAATGAGCACACCACAGCGGTGCCTAGTAAGTATCAAGACTAACATCAGTGAAGTAGTGACGAAGACTAATCAAGACACCCACTGGTCTAATAAATCAACAAGCATAAATATAGGAATGACAAGGCATGGCACCTATCTAATGACTACACAATATAGTTAACAACATAACAACTACAATGCAGAAGGAAATACAACAATTAACGACGAAACATAATAATAATACACAGAAGGATGGACGGGAACACAGCCCAAGTCCGGAAATCACAACACAATAAGGACAAGTAGTAACTCAACACTGCATTAGACTCCACACCAGGCCTTAGCCAAAAATACCATTAAAATGGTCAAAATCTTCGAGTGTAAACTTTCACCCGCAAGTTTCTAGATTGAAAGCTTTAAGGCAATATTCCTTTTAAAGGGAAATTCTATTGAAATATAATTTTCCCAAGAGATGTCTCTCAGACATAGTTTTCTTAAAATAAAATCTTTTCAAATATACTTTTCCGAAGAAAGTGTCCTTTAAAGATAGTTTTCTTCAACATAAACATTTTCCAAATATTCCTTTCCAAAGGGATATCCTTCAACATAGTTTTGTTTAACATAAAAAAATTTCAAATATTCTTTTTCTCAAGGAATGTCCTTCAACATAGTTTTATTCAGGAATTTTTTTTTTTATAAATTGGACTTTCCAAATAATTGTCTTTCAAACATAATTCCTTGGATAAAATCTACCAGGATCCCGTCCCGTAGTTTCGATTTCATCACACAATACAGAGGATCTCCCAGAATACGTCCTTAGTCCCAAAATAAATATGCAGTACAGGGGTAAAGCTCCCGGAATACGTCCGTACTCCCAATTTAAATATGCAGTACAGGGGGAAAGCTCCCGGAATACATCCGTAGTCCTAATTTTAATATGCAGTACAAGAGGAAAGCTCCTGGAATACGTCCGTAGTCCCAATTTAAATATGCAGTATAGGGGGAAAGCTCCCAGAATACGTATGTAGTCCCAATTTAAATATGCAGTGCAACAAGCAAAGACAACAATTATAGCACGACAGGAAACTCGTACATCACCACATCAAATACAAAGCAACCATGACAATGACACATCGTTCACAATGAATAATCACGGCACAAAATACTAAGTGCAAAAGGGAACAACTTGACCAGGGAAAAAACAAGACAAGCAACAAATCCACAAATTCAAGTCAATAATAAGAAGACAACACAAGTCAAATATTTCCAAGTAAGGACAAGTCGACTAAGATATAAGTTATCTATACCCCTTATGAGGTTGGGCAAAAGGGATATTCAACCATTTGATTAATTATAGGTAGCTTAAGAAAATATAGCATGATGATAGAGAGGTAAAACCTTTGGTTAAGTCAAATTAGAGTCAGGTAGACGGTAAGGGTGGATCCTAAAGCAATTAGTTCTAATCAAAGCATGTAGAGGTGAAACTAGCAGATAAGAACTCAAGCGTATCAGATCAACTTTATACAAGGTGATATAAGAACCTAAGAACCTTAAAAGTTAAACCTTCTACAAATAAGTCTGAACACACACTCGTCACCTCGCATACACGGATTAATATCAAGATAGAAGACTCAAATCCTAAGGGCTAATTCCCCCATACAAGGTTAGGCACGATACTTACCTCAACTGCTCGGATCAAACTTGAAATCACGTTCTTACGACGAGTATACGACTCCAAATGTCCAAAATCTAATCAAATCAATAGCATCGTGTAAATAATACTGCAAGCAACTAGTTTAACTGATAAAATTCGAAGCTAAGACGCGAAATTAGGAAAATCACTGATAAAGTACCTCGGACCCAGGTCTCATAAAAATGAAATGAATCATATAGAGGCCCCTTGGGCAAAACATATTTCATAAGCTCAGTGTGAAATTAGTAAAATCATCAATAGCCCCTCGGGCGAAACATATTTCATAAGCAGCCCCTTGGCAAAACATGTATCATAATCAGCCCCTCGGGCATGCCTCGCACTCACTCATAATCAGTCACTCAGCACCTCACAATCACTCATAACCTCACAGTCACTCATGCCTCCCAGTCACTCGTCACTCGGCACTCGCACTCAGTAGGTACCTGCGCTCACTAGGGGTGTGTACAGACTCCAGAGGGGCTCCTTCATCCCAAGCGCTAATATCAACAGCCAAATCATGGCATCAGTCACTCTCAGGCTCTCGGCGTATCTCATAACATAAATATCCTCACAATCAGGCCCTCGGCCTCACTCAGCACCCCACCATCACTCTGGCCCTAGGCCACACTCAGCAGAACCACTCGAAAAGCCCCTCGGGCGAATTAGTAAAAACACGGTACTCGACCCAAAACATCAGTTTGAATCTCACTAAATTAATTAGTTTTACGGATTTTTATTGAATTTTTAATATTTGCCAATTTATTTCTTTACATTATATATCCATAATCCGTCATTTAAATACATAAATAATTTAAAATGGAATGATTAAGCACGTAACCTTAGTTATCCACCCTCCTCATTCCACCAAAGCTTAACCCCCACCCCTTCCGTCTCTATCCTCTCTCTGAAGCCTTCGCCGTGTCCCCACCCATCTCCGCCGACCGAAAATCGCCTGCCGGCGGTGGAGCTTCTCCAAACCAGCCCAAAATTTTATCAGGCGATCACCATCGTCCCCTCTATCACCTCCCTTTGCTGGTTTCCCTAAAAACCCAATCGATTTGCGTCAAATTCAGATCTAAGAATCTGAAAACCCAAAAATTACTCCCCAGCGGATTTAGAGACACTCAATGGCTCAGACCTTCACGGGTCGATTGCTCTTGACTAGGGCAATCTATTCCTGAGGGTCCGACGACCTTCAACTTTTCCGGTCAAGTTTCCTTCAACTGGTACTTCCCCGTTTCTGATTTCTCTTCTTTAAAAAAAATCACCATTAATATGTCATCGTCCTAAATCCATATTTGTTTATTTTCTTTCACTATTTTCCATATTTGTTGCATTGAATCGATCAAGTGTGAGTATTCATGTCTCGTGTGTTTGAATCTGCACAATAGTTTGATTATGTTTTCATTATTGGAATCTTGATTAATCAGTTTAGGAATTCTCGTGGTAAAAGATTCTTGATTCATTTTTAAGACTGAATCTCATGTCAATCATTTCTTTTAGGTTGTTTCAGTAATTTCTTTTCTTTCTTTTTCTTTCTCTCTTTCTGTTTTCTTCGTCTATCCTCGCTCATTGTTTGACTGTTACTATCCTGCTCTAGATTTGACTAAGAAGAATCTAAAATGACAATTTGTTTAATCTTGATTAGAACAATGATATCCTGTATTGCGATTTGAATTAGATGATTGAACTGAAACTAGATAATAATTAGAACAGTGTTATCATGTTATTATGATTAGAACTGTGGTCGAGTTTACCCATCTAGATAAGAATTTGGAATTGTTTTGTGTTGATTAAACTGAAACGTGATCTCCGCCTTTCTTTGCTTTGATTGTTGCTTCTGTTTAGTGTTAAGTGAATATCAATTTAGGATTCCTTCCTAATTGTATCATGTATAAGAGCTATTAGCTCTTTTAGGATTATTACTAGTTAATCTGAACCAGTGCAGGGCCATGAATTAACTTAGTTCAATCCTAAACTCAAGGCCGCCCTAATTAGTGATAACCTCCTAAAATACACTTGTTTAACTAGTTTAACTTAGGTTGATACTCTCTTAGACAATTAACTAAGTATTAATAATCTGTTTAAGATAATTAATTCAGATTTCATTAACTGAACAAATCATTTAGCCTAAGTTAAGAAAAGTGAGTTGACTAACCTTAATTAAGCCTAGTTAAACTGATCGATTAATCAATTTAAACATGGGTTTAATAATTGGTTAAGCCTCTGATTTTAGGTAATCAAATTGGATTAACTTAACTAAATCAATTAGTTTAAGTTAAGGAATTAAATTGATTGACCTACCTAACATAGATAATTAGTATGAAAACTTTCTTTAGGCATTTAATCAATTAACCTTTAACTAGTTTGACTCAACCATAATTAAAAACAACTCATGGCTGACTAAATAGCTAGGGTTAGGTAACTAGAGTTAAACAATAACCCAAGTGAGTTTAACCTTGATTACCCAATGGTAAATTCAGAGACTCCAAGGGGTACAACAGGTAATGTAGATTAGGAAATCAGATTTTTAAGGGTAGAAAGGTCTTTTCTAAGGCTGGAATGTTCTAGAAAAGAGCAGCTGTCCCAAAAGGATAGGGTGGACAACTGTACATGTACCCTCTTCAGGCTAATGGATTAGGAATATACCCAAAGGATAGCCCATTCCCAAGTCTCGTATAAATAGACCCCCCTCCCTTTAGACGAGGAGGATCTTTTTTGGATACTAAAAAAGAACATTCTTTCAATTTCTTTCGGCTGCTAATACATTCTGAAAATACAGAAAAAAATCAAAATATTTTCTGATTCATAAACAAAAATTTCAAAAAAAGTATTAGTAGATAAACAAAGAAGAAATCTGTTTTCCCTTGGAAACAAGTTCATAGATACATGGTCTAGTTCTCAGCTTCTGCTACTTTTACTTTAGACTCTCATTTTGGGAGTTTTAAGCATTCTTACTCAAGAATTCTGGATCAATTCTTGCTAGGCTACTGGGTTTTCTTTGGGTTTTCTGTTTGCTGCTGCTGATTTCTCTTCCTTCTTGTTGTTATTATTCATACTTGACCTTTATTTGGTCAAGTCTCTTTTTTGTTTTTCTCTTTAAAGGTATGTATCAGTTCATCTCTTCTTAATGAAAATTTTGGACTAGAATCCTCATTTTCTGCTCGCTGTGTAAACCTGGTTGTTCTTGATGAATGAAGTTATTGTTTCTGTTTTGTTAGATGTGACTGTGTAGATGTTTATTGGCATGATAATGACTTTGTGAGTGTGATAGGTAATGTCTTGATGTTAGTATTTCTCCTGTTGGTGCATGATTGTTTTTCTTAAGATTATATGTCTATAAATGTGATAAGTACTCATGGTCCTATATTAGGAAACAAGCTGCATTAAGGTGTTGAATATGACCTTCTCTATGGTCAGATTCCATCAATAAGAATGCAGAAATATGCTTTAGATTGAGTCTCTTTGGTAAATAAAGAGTTTCCATAAGCAAGTCTCTATATAGTTTAGGATATTGGCATTAAGGTAGATGAATATGACTTCTTAATAGTCAAATTCACCTCTTAGTAGCGCACAAACATTAGTATGGTTGGCTGGAGTTTACCCTTTTAAAGGGAATAAAATATGTTATTAAGAAAGACATTAGAGTGAGGAATCTGAAACTTTGATTGGTCAGATTCATCCTCTAAAAATGCCTAAATGAGCAAGCCTCTATATGGTTTGTAATCATGTTGAGTTAGCACTAGGGTAGATGAATATGACTTCCTAATAGTCAAATTCACCCAATTAATAGTGCATAACAATAGTTTAGTTTAGGTGAAAATTATCCTTCAAAGGATATAAGTGTGTATTGAGAAGGAACTTTAGGAAAGTGAATTTGAAATAACAAAATAGTCGGATTCACTCCTCAAAATGCCCATAGTAGTCAAAGTATTTGAATAAATGTTTGCTAAAATCTGTTGCTTGACATAAACATGACTGTTAAAGAGTCTAAACGAAGTGATATCACTGGGTTTGAATCTAAACTTTTCTACGGTTAGATTCAGTCCATAAAAAGGCATGAACATATTTGTTCTCCTATGGCATCACTAAGGTTGAATCTAGCTTCCTTTTGTGGCTAGATTCACCTCCCAAAATGCCCAAAGGTCTATCGTTAATACTGTCCAAGTATTCAAACTTTGGACTTATACTTTTAGATTAACATTGAAAAATGCAGGTTTTAGTCTTTGAAGGACATGTTTGCTGGCTTGCACAGGAGCAACAACTAGTTTTGTTTTCCCTTCTTTATTTTTCCTATTAGTAAAAATTAGTATTACTATGGTTTAGGAATGATGTAATAGTAATAGTATATCTACAATATTCTATATACATTTCGCCTTTTTCAGTTGTAAATATGGACTGAACTATATAAAATTTATGATCAGTTGTATTTTTCTTAATTATAAAACGTTTATTACTATAGTAGTTATGGTCCAGACCTGCCAAGGTCACCCGAGCTGGACCAGACTCATAAACATGGCCCAATTAAGCCTGATAGTGTCTGAATTTCAGGCTATGGGGCCTGGAATGTTAGACCCATTAACTGTGTTAAGCTATCTGTAACCAGTACTTTTCTCTTCTGTTATCAATTAGCATGAGAAGTTTTGTCATTCACGAGATCCGCTATAAATTTCTCACTAGTGAACACAAAAATGGGTTTTCAAATCGATTATCAAAAAGATAGAATCTAAAATCCGGATTTTTCCTTAGACTGCCCACTCTAAATAAAAGCAACCATGGCTTAGTTCAGTTTTAAGGCTTGTTCTGTCACAAAATTTAAGACAAAAATCCATGTAGGATCCATGAGCTGTGTATAAATACTCTTGTTTAGTATATAGGAGTAGATCAAATGGTAAAGAAATCTTGTACATGTAACATTATATTCACAATTCAAACTTTGCTTATTTCTTACCATATAGACGTGAGATGTGTTATCATGTTTGTTCTTAACTGTTTTTCGAATCATGTCCAAATGACCTAATTAGGACGGCCTAAAGTGATACAATTTGGGTCTTAAATGAGGCCATAGCCCAAAAGGTGTTATCTTTAGGCTATTGAACATCATTTTAGGTAATCCTTAGGTAGAATGAACACCTTTACTTTGAAACTTGACAAAAATTGAGTATTACCTCAAATTACCTTAACCTACACTCAGGAGTGGAAACTCATGCCCCCGACCCTTAACTCTAAACAACTAATAAAATGCACGTAGCAATCGCAGGTGTATTTCATGTGACGTTTTTGCCATGTGCTAAAAAATGACAATTGTACGCCATCGTAACTTGTCCAAGATAAATCCATAAACGTCCTAATTGATTTTTTAAAACCAAAAATGCTCACTCAAATGGAAAGCATAAAGAATAAACGAACATAGCCTCAAATAGGCACTATAAAACCGTCACGACCATAGTCTTGACCACGTAATCTACATTCGGGTGCGACAACTCATGTCCCCGTCTAATACTTCATACTATAATAAAATCACACTTTGTAATTACGGGTGTATTTCATGTGGCGTAGTTATAATGTGTCCAAGAATAAATAAGTGCACGCCATCGTGACTTATTTCAAGATAAATCCATAAATATTGAAAGCGGCTAACAAGTGAAAAAGGTTAAAATCACAATAAGTTTAAAAATACGTAAATAATCAGATAATTAGGCCAAATATTAATAGGTGAGCGACCGTGCTAGAACCACGGAACCCGGGAATACCTAACACCTTCTCTCGGGTTAACAGAATTCCTTACTCGGATTTCTGGTCGCAGTCATTTTTAAACAGAGTCAAAAAAAATTTTGTCGGTTTGGGATTTCAATAAATAAATGGTGTCCCGGAACACCATAAAAAATTCGGGTGGCGACTCTGAAACTAAATCCCGAATCCGACTAATGTCACTTTAATTGGAAAAACTCCCTTATTACCCCTTTCATTAATTCGGGGGTAATGGAAAAAGGAGGTGTGACAACTCTGGCGACTCTGCTGGGGATAGGCACCCAAAACTTCTGGTTTAGGGTTCAAAATTCGAGTTTAGAATAACTGTTATATTTGGTGTTATTATTTTATTTTAAATGTTTGAACCTAATATGCTAAATGTCGCTTTTTACCGCTTTGATATTATCTGAACTGTATATAAATTGTGCTGAAACCCTCTTCTCTCTGAGTCTTATGAATCATCTGGGAAGTGTGCACTTCGTGTGACTTCTTTTCTGTTAGAGTCATATCCAAATTTTAGAACGAGGTACGGATAAGTTGCAAAGCCGGTGAAGCTTCTGTATTCCCGGTACGCTACCTCGACCTCGGCTCGAGATGTTCGCTCGGGTAAGCCTGGTCTAGAAAAAACCTCCAGGTTTAAACCTAGAATAACAAAACCTCATGTCAGATCCCTAGTAGGAACGCTTATCTGCATCATGTGCATTTGACTTAGGGGGCTCAACACAAGGGTTGAGTCCGTCTAGGACAGGTGTACCCGAAATGAAAGACTACCATGATGCATCTTACTTGTTACGTATGCATTTATTTGTTTCAGCTTGTGTATTGACCGGCTAAACCAAAAAATGAATAGAAAAACCAAGAGTGAGGTAGAATAGAGAATTCACCCTGTTTTGAAAATCCACGCATTTATCCCGAAAACTTTGCCAAAATTTCTGAAAAAAATAAAACAAAATGAGTGGGTGTATATTTTTAATCAGTCGGGATTTTTCGGAACTACGCATTGTTTGATTCTCACGGGTGTGGGATATGTAGGCAACCCTCATCGGGTCCAACTCCATTTTTTCAAAATCAAAAGGATATAGCCCTAAATAAAATTAGGTGACGCCATTATAGCCTGACCACCCAAGTGGGGCGCCGGAAGGCCGTTTTTGCAAAAGTGGCCGCCTGTGTTTTGTCTTTAAGTTTTGACCCAATTCGCGAACACAACCTTAAAGGGACGTATTCGCAAAGGTGGTCTATTTTTCTTTATTACAAAACCCTTTGCCAAAATGACACTTTTCAAAAAAAATTTTGTGGTTTTAATAAAAACGAATGTGCAGGATGAATACAGTTGAAAACATCCCCATCAGGGCAGTCGAGGAAATCCCTCTAGGACTCCATATGTGGTGGAACAACTTGGGGGAAGCCAGTAGAAAGTCTGTTATGAAAGCTTTAGGGTGACTTACTGGTCTCTTAAAGATCAAGCCGAGGTTGGACATCGTCGAGTCTCTAGTACCATTTTGGGATCCCGCCCACAACGTGTTCCACTTTTCAGACTTTGAATTGACGCCCACGCTAGAGGAAATAGCAAGGTATGCTGATCTCAATGACAATCTCAGAAGTCGGTACCCAGTGGCACCTAGGGCGGTGACTCCCCACAAGTTTTTGGACCTGTTGAACATTAGTTGGGACGTCCAAGACCCACACCTGTCCGAAGGTTTCGGCACTTTCTATTTTCTTTACAGACGTTATGGAGATCCCCAGNTTTGAGGGGTGCAACCTGCTCCTACAAATCTGGCTGATCGAGCACCTCTGTCACCGCCCAGGCTACATGAACTACGGTTTAACCGGTTTGAATTGCATCGAGGAACATAGTACTAGGGTAAAAGGCCACCAATTTCCTGAGGGCACGGAAGCCTGGCACTCATACTTGAGCTCACTGACTACCAACCAAATCGAGTGGACGTTCAGTGGCTCCCTCTCAGCAAGGTTATCAATATGTCTACTGAGGTTTGCTATCTCCTGTTAATGGGCCTGCGAAGCATTCAGCCATATGCCCCACACCGGGTCTTACGCCAGTTGGGGAGACAACAGGATGTTCCCCATGACGAGTATCTAAGCCAACAAGCCATAGAGTTATGTCCAAGAGCTGTATTTCCTGAAGGCAGGGTCCGTCAAATCTGGAACGAGTGCAGGTTTTTAGAACCTCAAACTCGGGTGAGAGACTTATCCAAAGGGGAAGTGGATCCCGCCTACACCTCTTGGTACGGTGTAAGATGCAGGGATTATCAATAGCAAGAACGACCCGCAAAGAGACCCCACATACAACAATTCACCGAGCAAACTCAAAAGCATTGGGCTTGGTTAGAAAAAGAGAACAGCTACCGAGCCACCATAAGCAAGTTGGAGGCCCAGGTCAGGGAAATCAAGTTCGAAAACATTCTACATACTGCCACAATTGAAGGGGAGAAAAATAGATTAGCCCAGGAAAATGAAGTCCTCCGGGCCCAGATACAGGAATTGAAAACAGCTGCTGAGAACCCAGAAAGAAGCAGAACTGACGAAAGGCTTATCAACAGCCTGAGGCATAAAGTATGCAGCTATGGGAATGATTTAGACAAAGCTGAAGAAGAACTGGCAAAAGTTTGTGCAAGATTAACAAGAAGTGCAGAAGAAAGAACAGAGTTTGTCCAGAGACTAAAGAGGAAATATGACCAGGAAGTCGTAGGCTTGAAGGAAAAATTGGCCGCCCTCGAGAACGAAATGGCCAAACAAGAAAAAAGATTTAAGACAGAGAGGGAACAGTGTTATGCCATGATGGATCGGTTACAAAAAAAGTTGCAACAATGGCAAGAACAGAGTCACAAGGACGCCCAGACTTTAGAGGCGAGATCCCAGCAAATCGGGCCCCTGCTTCAAGAGAAGGGTATTATCAGGCGAAGGGTCCATGATATAGCTGACTACATCGTCACCAAATGCCAGGATTGCGAAGATATGACTCGGACGACTTTCATCTCAGCAGTTATGATTTTCGTCCACAAGATAATGGACGACCTTTACTGCCTCCGAGAAGACATAGCACGCAGGCCCGTGGCAAGGCCGAATGATGCCCCACCGGCCCCTGGAGCAACGGAAGCACTAATGTATTCTTGATTTTTTTGAGTCTATACTTCACTTTTCTAGTCGTAGTCATGTCTTGAGTCCACAGTAGTTTTTATTCTTTTAGAAAATATGTGTCGAGTCTATTTTGCAAACTCTATAATTCCAAAAGTGGGCTGCAAGTCTTCTGTAATCAGAAGTGTTTTATTTAATGAATGGAAATTTTTAGAATGAAGCTTTTAGAAAAAAAAAATGCATTTCTGTCCTTTGGGTTTTGCTAGCATGAACTACATGATGACCTGATTCACGCGGCGCCGTGATACGTAGGCAATCCACATAGGATTCGACCATAACCATAAGAAAGTAAACCGAGCGAGGAATAAAAAAGCGGAAGCAATAACAAAGGAAGAGCAAGAATGATAAAAAGAAAAACAAACCATGAGATAAAATCGGGATGAAGTACACAACTATTGCAAAACCATATAGAAAAGCATTTAAATTGATCAGGTGCATTGCATACCACGTACGTGTGATTGCCTATGTGATAGAGGTTTCAAACTAACGTTTTGTTGGTTCAATCTTAAGGTATTTTAAGGTGGTTGGTTTTGCGGTAACCTCGCTTCCCATCCGTTCTTCACTAGATCAAAAGGGAGCATAGAAATGACATTTGAAAGTCACTTGCCAATCGTCAACTCTTCCGTGGAAGACCTAAGTCCAGCCATCCTAACATCTGAGTCCGCAACAGCTGAAGAGAACAGGACTCTGCGTTGCTGCATGCTGGAAATGTGGGACGCATGGTCCAATGGTAGGGAACCACCCAGTACCATCCCGGGTTTCCCAGAGATAATCCCCAGGGCAGGAAGGACGTCCAACATCCAGATAAGCTACCCAACCACGCCATTTGGATATCCAACTATGTCGGCTCACTTTGCCGGAAGGACTTCTAATGTTCGCCCCCAGGCATTGTTTTCTGGTGTGTCTTCCAACATTTTTACCACACCACCAATCTCCGCCATGGCCCCACCAACTATCTCCGGGCCAAGTTTAGAGCCGCCAGCATTCATATTCCAAACACCATCCTTCCATCAGGATACCGCTCATGCTACTCCCAATGCATATCCCCAACAAACTCAGCCTGAGTTCACTTTGGGACAGGATAAGAAAAGCTTCGAGAACAAAGAAATAACTCAAAAAATGAAGAGTATTGAACAGATCCTCAAAAATATACAGGGTCTAAGCGGGCAGAAAAGTGTCTCCTATGCGGAATTGTGCATGTTCCCGCACGTCCATTTGCCTCTCGGGTTCAAAACCCCCAAGTTCGAAAAATATGATGAACATGGAGACCCCATAGCCCATCTGAAAAGGTACTGCAACCATCTCAGGGGAGCAGGTGGGAAGGAGGAACTTCTCATGGCATATTTTGGAGAAATCTTGATGGAGATTGTATCAGAATGGTACATGGACCAGTATACATCCCGCTGGCACATATGGGATGACTTGGCACGGAACTTTGTCCGGAAATTCCAATACAATGTGGACATCAATCCCGATAGGAACTCACTATCTAATCTCAAAAAGAAACCCTCAGAGAGTTTTAGAGAGTACGCCATCAAATGGCGCAAGCAAGCCTCCAGGGTAAAACCTCCGATGACAAGCACAGGAAGCTGATTACTTCCAGAATATGATGTCCGCCATGAGCAAACCATTCGCGGAAGCAATCAAAATTGGAGAAATGGTGGAGAATGGTCTAAAAACTGGTCGTATCCTGAGCCAATCCTCCATAAGAGCAATACATATAACCATCGCCCCCAACTCCATATAACTGCTACTTTTACTTTAGACTCTGATTTTTGGGAGTTTTAAGCATTCTTACTCAAGAATTCTGGATCAATTCTTGCTGGGCTACTGGGTTTTCTTTGGGTTTTCTGTTTGCTGCTACTGATTTATCTTCCTTCTTGCTGTTATTGTTCATACTTGACCTTTATTTGGTCAAGTCTCTTTGTTGTTTTTCTTTTTAAAAGTATGCATCATTTCATCTCTTCTTAATGAAAGTTTTGGACTAGAATCCTTATTTTCTGCTCACTATGTAAAACTGGTTGTTCTTGATAAATGAAGTTATTGTTTCTGTTTTGTTAGATGTGACTGTGTAGATGTTTATTGGCATGATAATGACTCTACGAGTGTGATAGGTAATGTCTTGATGTTAGTATTTCTCCTGGTTGTGCATGATTGTTTTTCTTAAGATTAATGTCTATAAATGTGATAAGTACTCATGGTCCTATATTAGGAAACAAGCTGCATTAAGGTGTTGAATCTGACCTTCTCTATGGTCAGATTCCATCAATAAGAATGCAGAAATATGCTTTCGATTGAGTCTCTTTGGTAAATAAAGAGATTTCATAAGCAAGTCTCTATATAGTTTAGGATATTGGCATTAAGGTAGATGAATATGACTTCTTAATAGTCAAATTCACCCCTTAGTAGTGCACAAACATTAGTATGGTCGGTTGGAGTTTACCCTTTTAAAGGGAATAAAATATGTAGTTAAGAAAGGCATTAGAGTGAGGAATCTGAACCTTTGATTGGTCAGATTCATCCTCTAAAAATGCCTAAATGAGCAAGCCTCTATATGGTTTGAAATTGTGTTGATTTAGCACTAGGGTAGATGAATCTGACTTCCTTATAGTCAAATTCACCCCATTAATAGTGCATAACAGTAGTTTAGTTTTGCTGAAAATTATCCTTCAAAGGATATAAGTGTGTAATGAGAAGGAGCTTTAGGAAAGTGAATTTGAAATAACAAAATAGTCGGATTCACTCCTCAAAATGCCCATAGTAGTCAAAGTATTTGAATAAATGTTTGCTAAAATCTGTTGCTTGACATAAAGATGAATGTTAAAGATTCTAAACAAAGTGATATCACTGGATTTGAATCTAACCTTTTCTATGGTTAGATTCAGTCTATAAAAAGGCATGAACATATTTTGTTCTCCTATGGAATCACTAAGGTTGAATCTAACTTCCTTTTGTGGCTAGATTCACCTCACAAAATTCCCAAAGGTCTGTCGCTAATACTGTCCAAGTATTCAAATTTTGGACTTATAATTTTAGATTAACATTGAAAAATGCAGGTTTTAGTCTTTGAAGGACATGTTTTCTAGCTTGCACAAGAGCAACAACTAGTTTTGTTTTCCCTTCTTTATTTTTCCTATTAGTAAAAATCAGTATTACTATTGTTTAGGAATGATGTAATAGTAATATTATATCTACAGTCTTCTATATACATTTCGCCTTTTTCAGTTGTAAATATGGACTGAACTATATAAAATTTATGATCTGTTGTATTTCTCTTAATTCTGAAACGTTTATTACTATAGTACTTATGGTCCAGACCTGCCAAGGTCACCCGAGCTGGACCAGACTCGTAAACATGGCCCAATTGAGCCTGATAGTGTCTTAATTTCAGGCTAGGGGGCCTGGAATGTTAGACCCATTAACTGTGTTAAGCAATCTGTAACCAGTCCTTTTCTCTTCTCTTGTCAATTAGCATGAGAAGTGTTGTCATTCACTAGATCCGCTGTAAATTTCTCACTACTGAACACAAAAATGGGTTCTCAAATCGATTATCAAAAAGATAGAATCTAAATTCCGAATTTTTTCTTAGACTGTCCACTCTAAATAAAAGCAACGATGGCTTAATTAAGTTTTTAAGGCTTGTTCTGTCACAAAAGTTAAGATAAAATTTCATGTAGGATCCCTGAGCTATGTATAAATACTCTTGTTTAGTATATAGGAGTAGATCAAATGGTAAAGAAATCTTGTACATCTAACCTTATATTCACAATTCAAACTTTGCCTTATTTCTTACAATATAGATGTGAGATGTGTTAGCATGTTTGTTCTTAACTGTTTTTCAAATCATGTCCAAATAACCTAATTAGGACGACCTAAAGTGATACAATTTGGGGCTTAAATAAGGCCATATCCCAAAACATGTTATCTTTAGGCTATTGAACATCATTTTAGGTAATCCTTAGGTAGAATGAACACCTTTACTTTGAAACTTGACAAAAATTGAGTATTACCTCAAATTACCTTAACCTACACATGGGAGTGGCAACTTATGCCCCCGACCTTTAACTCTAAACAACTAATTAAATGCACGTCGCAATCACGAGTGCATTTCATGTGACGTTTTTGCCATGTGTTAAAAAACAACAAGTGTACGCCATCGTAGCTTGTCCAAGATAATTCCATAAACGTCCTAATTGATTTTTTAAAACCAAAAATGCTCACTCAAATGGAAAGCATAAAGAATAAACGAACATAGCCTCAAATAGGCACTATAAAACCGTCACGACCATAGTCTTGACCACGTAATCTACATTTGGGTGCGACAACTCATGTCCCCGTCTACAACTTCAAACTATAATAAAATCACACTTTGTAATTGCGGGTGCATTTCATGTGGCGTAGTTATAATGTGTCCAAGAAAAATTAAGTGGACGCCATCGTGACTTATTTCAAGATAAATCCATAAATATTGAAAGTGGATAACAAGTGAAAAAGGTTAAAAGCACAATAAGTTTAAAAATACGTAAATAATCAGATAATTAGGCCAAATATTAATAGTTGAGCGACCGTTCTAGAACCACGGAACCCGGGAATGCCTAACACCTTCTCTCGGGTTAACAGAATTCCTTACTCGGAGTTTTGGTCGCAGACATTTTTAAACAGAGTCAAAAAAAAAATTCCTCGGTTTGGGATTTCAATAAATAAATGGTGTCCCGAAACACCGTAAAAAATTCGGGTGGCGACTCTGAAACTAAATCCCAAATCCGACTAATGTCACTTTAATTGGAAAAACTCCCTTATTACCCCTTTCATTAATTCGGGGGTAATGGAAAGAGGAGGTGTGACAACACTCGCTCATTTATGAGAACACTTGAACAATAATCATCAAAATCCGACGTCAAAATTTCACTCAAATCTCGGATTTTCAATTGGGGAACTTTTCTCCCATTTTCAAAGTTTTACTCTCAAATTCCTTGATTAAATGAGGAAAACCCCAATAGATTAATGCAATAAAACAAAATTTGAGTAAGAAATCGTTACCCACAAGATTCCTTAGAAAATCCGTCAAAGAATCGCCTTCTCTCGAGTTCAAAATAAAAAATGGAGTGAAAATGAACAAACTCTCGAATATAAATTCTCTGCCCAGTGATGACCGCACCTGCGGCTAATTTGATCGCACCTGCGGAAAATACATCGCAGGTGCGAAAACTCACTAAATGAACTGGGGCCACACCTGCGATCACTGGGCTGCATATGCGACTCCGCACCTGTGGAACCCCGTCCGCAGCTGCGAGCCTGGCTGCCCGTGATGAAAACCGTACATGCGATTCCCTCCACCGCACCTGCGGATCCGCAAGTGCGAAACACCCGAACCAGCAATGCTTCAACTGGTTTCTAAGCCCAAAATCATCCCGTTGAGCATCTGAAGCACCCCCGAGGCCCCGGGGACCTCAACCAAACTTACCAACCAGTCCTAATACGTTATCCAAACTTAGTCGAGCCTTCAAAACACACCACATAACATCAAAATCTCCAATTACGCATAGATTCAAGCCTAAGCTTATGAAATTTTCCAAAATCCACAACCGATGCCGAAACACGTTAAAACTAGCCCGAATGACCTCAAATTTGACGCACATACCACAAATGACACTACGAACCTGCAACCACTTCCAGAATTCCATTCCGGGCTCGATATCAAGATTTCACCTATCGACCGAAATCGCCAAAAATCTAACTTTCGCCAATTCAAGCCTATTTCTACCACAGACCTCGAAAACACATTGCGGACGCGCTCCTCAGCCCAAAATCACCATATGAAGCTGCTGACATCATCCATAACTCGTTCCGGAGTCGTTTACATAAAAAGTCAAATTTCGGTCAAAACTTCACCGTTTAAACCTCCACAACAACAGTCTTTCTTCCAATTCGACTCTGAATCATCTGGTAGTTGAATTCAACCATGCACGCAAGTCGATATACATAATACGAAGTTGTTCAAGATCTTATGCCATCGAACGGATCTTAAATTCTCAAAACAATCGGTTGGGTCGTTACAAATGGTTACCCTAACCTATTTTGCAAAATCTTAAAATATACCCCCGAGCCCACATGCTCGGATTTCGGAAATTTTCAAGGGAATAGTCACCCATAAACTAAGGATCAATATTATATGGTTTTTGCATGATTTCATAACAAGTTTCTTGATAAAATCTTATTTTTACAAAAACCCTAGGTTTGCTCCAAACCCAATTGTGTGTTAATCTACCCAAAACTCAAGTGTTAAACTCACTTTTAAGTAGAAATTACTTTCCTCACAATTGCTATGTCAAATCTCCCCTTTGAAATCTCCCCAAGTCATCCAAGATGAAAGAAATGGCCTAAAAATGTCTAAGTCCCGCATTTAAAATAACCTCACTGCCTCAAGGACTTTCGCACCTGCGGCTCGAGGACTGCACCTGCAGAAAAGGAGAAGAAAGGCAGGCGTCGCACCTGCGGAAATTGGGCAGCCCCTCTAAGGCCGCACCTGCGAGGCTTCGATCGCACCTGCGGTCTCGCACCTGCGGCTGATCCTTCGTAGGTGCAGCCACATCAGATCTGGTGCATCAGCAGCTCTTTTAGAGTTTGGTTTGCCTCGCGCGATGTCCGAATGGCATCCGGGCCCACCCGAGGCCCCGTCCAAATATACCAACAAGTTCTAAATCATAATACGGACTCGCTCGAGACTTCGAAATGTCTGAAACAACACTAAATACAAGAATCATTCCCCAAAACCAACTAAATCCAACTTAAGAACTTTAAGTTCTTGAATTCGCTTTTAACACGCCAAAACATACCTATACTACTCGGAATGACCCCAAATTTTGCGAGTAAGTCATAAATGACATGATGGAACTATTTTCGATCTCAGAATTCCTTTCGGACCTCGATAACACAAAAACACGTTCCAAACCTCAATGTTTGAACTTAAGGAATCATATTTCACTATTTGGCTCCGAAATGCTTCTGGGTCATTCGAAACCCATTCCGAACATACGCCCAAGTAAGAAATCATCATACGAACCTACTGGAGCTTTTAAATGTCGATTCCGAAGTTGTTTACTAAAAATATTGACCGAAGTCAAACTTGGCCTTTAAGGCCAACCTTAAGGAACAGAGTGTTTCTGTACCACCCCAAACTCCTCCAAACCTCGAACTACCCGTCCCCGCAAGCTATGAATCAGTAAAAGAAAATACGGGAAGTCTCATTTAGGGGAACGGGGTTCTAGAACACAAAACAACCGATCGAGTTGTTACACCTAAAACTACATTCAGATCAAACACAGTTTCTGACAAACAACCAAAATCATAGTCATGATAGAAACTAAAGTTTTACATTGTTGAGAATATTACCTTGATAGCAGCAATAAAACAAATCAAAGAGAAAATATGTCTCTGAAAACCTTTTGTAAAAGCACCAGCAATGAAACCTAGTAGAAAACCAAAAGTTCTCAACTCAAACTTGAAAACCCAGGATTTTGAAAACAGGAAAGTAATATATCTTTATTTCTGAAAAATCAAAGCTGGTTTTCCAGAAGTTTTTGAAAGTGAAAGGCAAAGGACTCAAAGCAGTGCAGACTTAGTGATCTTTAGGGAAATTTTCTCTATGTGTATATGTCTATTTTCGTGTGTCTATCTATGTTATGAAGAAAAGTGAGTGTATATATAGAGAGAGGGAGTGAAAAGGGATAAGGATTAGGGTACCAAAAAGGAATCTGCCAGCATTCCTTAAAATCAGGGAAAAAACATATTTCCCAAACAGAAAATAGACAACTGTCCAATTTCTAGATATTTGGGATTTAACCCTATCATTTCCTACTCAGCTTGGGGACAATTTTCCCTATTCTTTAAGTTTCCTAATATTTACTAAAAGATTTTCAAATTTAAGATTCCAAAATTGACCCTTTACGGCCTTTGAATTGCCTCAAAACCAGACTGGTTCTGGGCCTGAGTCATATGACTCTTGGTCTAAAAGACCTTGGGCTCTTAAGCTTTACCAAAGCTATGGGACTGTCTATCACAAACATGCCCAATTTTGAGCTAATTTAAATGGGTCACTTCAGTGAAACCTCATTCCTAAAACTAATCAGACAAACCAAACATGCATCTAAAACTAATTACTGGTTTTAACCTAACTGACTTCATTTAATTAATTTAAACAAAATGACAGAAAATAAGAAAAAAACAGAAACACTAAAAAAAATAAACATGAAGCTAAACAAAATAAAAATACATAATAATAAAAATAAGGAAAAATCAGAGAGGGAAAAAAGAAAATATACCTAGATTCAAAATTTTTTTGGGAAAAAGGGATCTAGTTGTTAAAAACCCTCGTGTCAATACACCCATCTGGAATCCGAGATCCCTGATGGAATATATTGGCGCGAGGATTATTAGACAAGCTAGGTGGAATAAAAAAAAGGGGGTAAGTAGACTTATTCATGGAGTAAGGCAGGAAAGAGTGAGGGGAGTGGATAGGGGTGGTTTTAGGTGTCGCCGCCGCCGTAGGCAATTTCCGGCGGTGGCTCAGGGCGGAGGGTGGACAGGTGGCTAGGGTTGGGGTGAGTTTTAGAGAGAGAAATGTGAGAGAGTGGGGAGGCGGAAATGAGGGGGTAGGGGCGGGGGGGGGTTGTTAGGAAACTTAAATACTAAATGAAGGGTGACATCCGAACCGTTAGGTCTATTGAAGATCAACAACTGGGATTGATTGGCACCAAAACGGTGTCGTTTAGTACCAAAACGGTGCCGTTTAGTTTGGGCGAGATTTTAAGCTGGATTGGGGTATTGGGCTTGGATAATTTTGGGCTGTGATATGCGGAATTGGGTTGATTTAAAATTTTCTTAGACCGGCTAAAGCCTATCAGATACCCTTTTGTTTAATTAACTTTTAAAATCTAATTATTTTAATTAAATCCTAAATTAAGTACTAAATTTTTTAAACTTTAAAATTAAACTAACTATATCTTTGTATTATTTACATAATTATTCAATCTTAAATTATTAAGAGAATTTACTAATTTAACACTAAGACTAAAAAAAATATCAAAAACAAACAATTTCTGTGATTTTCTTAATAATATGATCAAATCATATAATTAGGTGCTAGATTCAATTAAAAACCTACAAATTCTATATGATGAGGATTTAAATAATTTTTGTTGTTTTATTTGATTTCAAAAATGCTAAATTGCTTGAAAAATTCAACTAAATGCAAATAATTTCAAATAATTACCAAAAATTCAAAAAAAATCTAAAAATAAATAGGAATAATCTATTTATTAGTTTTGTAGGAATATTTGTTGGTGGGGTAAAATTTACATGCTCACAGTTCCTAATATACAAACCAATTTGGGCTCTGTGGGATTATTAGGTCATCTCCAACCCTCCCCCATTTCCCCATAATGGGGGCAATTTTTGCCATAATGAAGCTCCAACCTTCCCCCATTTTTGCCCCCAAAATAGGGGATGAATAGTGTTCCCCCAAATATGGAGGAACAATATTTATCTCACCCATTACTATTCATGCATATTTTATTATGTAACTCTTTTAATTTATCTCTTTATATATACCTAATTATGTTTATGTAATATTTTTATAATATTAATTTTACATCATAATTTTGATAAATTAATTTTTGTGCATTTATTATTTTTATGTAAAATTATAAGTTAATCTTATTGCAAGTTATAATTGTATAGAAATATATAATCATCTTAAAAAATGAATGGTGCAAATATAAAATATTTTATGTTGCTAAAATTGAAAGGTGCGAATATAAAATATTAGATGTTGTCAAAATTGCAAATACATTAAAAGAAAATAAAAGATGGAATTTGTTTAATGGAATTTAAAAAATAAAAATTGAAATAAAATATAATAATATAATATAGAAGAGAGAGAAGAATATTCTCTTTTGGGGGAAAATAGGGGAATGATTGGAGTAAGTTGCCCCAATATAGGAAAATATAGGAAAAGTTGGAGGGAAGGTTTCTTTCGAGAATGATGAGGTCGTATTGACCAAAAATAATATTTTTGTGGGCAATGGATATTATACCCATGGTTTATTTGTGTTTAATATTTTTTATACTAGATATAAACATGCATCTTCTTCTGCTTATATGGTTGAGTCAACTTCTTTATGGCATGCTAGACTAGGACATATTAATATAGCATATATAAGAAAAATACAGTCACTAGGATTAATATCTGGTTTAGACTCAAATAATATTGACTAGTGTGAAATATGTGTTGAAGCTTAAAGTACTAGAAAGACTTATTTTTCTGTAAATAGAGAAACTGAATTGTTATCCTTGATTCACACTGATTTAGGCGATTTAAAGCAGACTATGACTAGAGGTGGTAAAAGATATTATGTGACTTTTATTGATGATTTTTTTAGATATACTTAGTTGTATTTGCTTGGAAATAAAGATGATGCTTTTAATTCTTTTATTTCTTATAAAACTGAGGTTGAAAATCAACTTAGTAGGAAAAATCAAGAGAATTAGGTCTGATAGAAGTGGAGAATATTTATCTTTAAATGATTTTTGTGAAAAGATGGAATTATTCATGAAATAACTCCGCCTTATTCACCTTAGTCAAATGGAATGGTCACGACCCAAATTCCCAACCTTAAGGGTCGTGATGGCACCTAAGACCACACTTGCTAGGCAAGCCAATGTTAGAACTTGATTAGCCATTTTTCCTTTGAATATTTACTGAACACAATAAGACAATCTAATAATAGACTACATCTAAAAGTTTTCAATGCATGCCTTCACAAAAAAATATATATAAATGAATGAACAAACTGAGCCACGAACTAAATATATAACTATGATGATACCCCAGGGTATGGTGCCACAATTCACGAAGTACTAAGAATACTACTATCATGACCCAAATCCTAACCCAGGTCGCGATGGTGCCCAACACCGCAGTCAGGCAAGCCAATTATTATCTACTAGTGAGTTTCATGTAGTTTACCAAAAACATTTTCAACACTTACTTAACTTAGTTTAGAGACATTAAGTAGAAACGGATAACTTAGGCAGATTTTTGCAAAACAAATAATCATGAAGTCATAATTAACGATTACATCCCAAAAATAAAGTCTACTAGCGTGTGTGCCAGGAACTAGTGTCACAAGTCTACAGGCATCTAGTAGAATAATATTAAAAGAATAAAAGTCCGTCCTACTGTCTGAGTAAGTATAGACAGAAATGGCAAAAGAATAGCTCCAAAGTGCTACTGGGAGTCACCAAGAGAAGCAGCTCACTGTGAAGCTTCGACCAGGGTATAAATCAGGAACGAACTCCGGACTGGTGATGCACCTGCCTCAGAACCTGTACGATTAAGTACAGAGTGTAGCATGAGTACATAAATAATATGTACCCAGTAAGTATCCCGCCTAATCTCGAATAAGTAGTGACGAGAGGTCGACTTGACACTTACTAGGGTCCAAACATTATATTTAGGTGATATTTTAAAAGAGGACAACAGGTAAGCATGGATAGTAAGGAAATAAATATCAAATCGTAATCAAAATCCAAATACGCGGTGAAGCACCAATATACAAGTTTTCGACTTCCAGGATATTTCACAGTTCAACAGTCATAAAAAACATCAGGCAAATATCATGCGCATAGTGGAATAAGGACATCCGGCCTGGGCCAACATAATAATAATAATAATAATTGTGCACAGCCGAAGGGTCGAGTGGCGCGAACCATAGATGCATCTATTAACCTGTCGTGGTGTATGACCCGCTCCTATGCGAGTAGGGGAAAGAATCACTCCGCTCGGGGGATATAAATTGTAAAGAGGTCGCATGCAAACACAACACCTTTCTTTAAATCCTTTCCAAATAACAATTCTTTTAAACACCAAATTCTCGGTTTTCTTGAAACAAAGTTGCAAACAATGAAGTTACAAAGCATATAACTCAAGTTACTGGAATTCACATGGCATGGTGTGGGCCTAACTACCCGGACATAACAATAATAATCAGTACGCACGAACTCTCGTCACCTTGCACGTACGTAGTCCCCCACAAACAATAACACATAATCATTGAATTTACCTATGGGGAAAATTCTCTTTTACAAGACTAGAAAGGAGACTTACCTCGCGTCAAATCTACTTTCCGGGTCAAGAATGCGCCCGAAACTCCAAATTCGCCGCCCAAGGACTCGAAACTAGTCAAATATTACATAAACAAATCAGTCTATACTCCAAAGTCCTTAATTCTCCTACTTAAATGATCATTTCAACCTAAATTGGGAAAATCCTAAAATACACCTCCGGGCCCACATGTTCAGATTCCGGAAATTGTTGAAGGAAACTATCACCCATGGCCTAAGGATCAATATTATATAGTTTTTGTATGATTCATTAACAATTTTCTTGGTAATTTCCCATTTTTGTCACAAACCTAGGTTTTACTCTAAACCCATGATTTTCACTAATTTGATGTGTTAATCTACCTAGGAATTCAAGTATTAAGCCAAATTTATAGTAGGAATTACTTACCTTACAGTAGCTAGGTTGAATACCTTCCTTGCATGCTCTCAAAATCGCCCAAAATGAAGAATAGCGTTCAAAAATGGCTAAGTCCCGTATTTAAAACGAAGCTCACTGCCTACAGGCTTTTCTCACCTGCGTCTCTAAGACACCACCTGCGGTTTCGCATCTGCGGGAGAAATCTCGCATCTGCGGAAATGGGAAGCTCCCTCCGGAGTCGCACCTGCAAGGCTGGGACGGCAGAGGTCTCGCACCTGCAACTTGACCTCCGCAGGTGCGGTCGCACCGGATCTGGTGCATCAGCAGTCATTTAAGGCTGGTTTTTGCCTCGCTCGATGCCCGAATGGCATTTGAGCCCACCCGAGACCCCGTCCAAATATACCAACAAGTCCTAAATAATAATCTGACTCGCTAGAGCCTTCGGAACATTCAAAACAACGCTAAATCTAAAAATTATACCCCAAAAACCTGTTGGATCAAACATAAGAACTTTAAGTTCTTAAATTCGCTTTCAATACGCCGAACCTATCTATACTACTCGGAATGACACCAAATTTTGCGAGCAAGTCATAAATGACATAACGGAACTATTCCCGATCTCAAAATTCCATTTAGATCTCGATAACACAAAAACATGTTTCAAAACCCATTTCGAAACGCCCCCGGGTCATCCAAAACCCATTTCGAACACACGCCCAAGTCCGAAATCATCATACGAACCTACCAGAACCTTCAAATCTTGATCCCGAGGTTGTTTACTAAAAATATTGATCGAAGTCAAACTTGGCCTTAAAGGTCAACCTTAAGGAACTAAGCGTTCTTATACCTCTTGGCCTCTGGTTGTCATACTTAACCTGCTGGCAATTTAGACACCTAGCCACATACTCCACTATGTCTTTCTTCATCATCCTCCACCAGAAATGCTGCCTCAAATCACGATACATCTTCATAGCACCAGGATGAATAGAATACCGTGAACTATGAGCCTTCTCTTGAATCCTCTCTCTCAGGACATCAACACTAGGGACACATAAGCGACCCTGAAGTCTCAGAACACCATCCTCGCCAATAGAAACCTCCTTGGCACTACCCTGTACCACTGTCTCCCAAAGAGCCACCAAGTGCGGATCATCATACTGCCGAGTCTTGATCTCCACCAATAATGAAGATTGAGACACCACACGTGCGAGAACTCGACTGGGCTCTGAAAGGTCCAACCTCACCAGGCGATTAGCCATGGACTGAATGTCCAAATCTTGAGGTCTCTCATCTGCTGAAATAAAAGCCAAACTATCCATACTCTCCGCCTTCCTGCTTAAGGCATCTGCAACCACATTTGCCTTGCCCGGATGATAAAGAATGGTGATGTCATAATCCTTCAGCAACTCAAGCCACGTACGCTGCCTCAAATTAAGATCCCTTTGCTTGAACAAGTGTTGCAAGCTGCAGTGATCTGTATAAACCTCACAAGGCACCCTATACAAGTAGTGACTCCAAATCTTAAGAGCATGAACAATCACCGCCAACTCCAGATCGTGCACAGGGTAATTCTTCTAATGAACCTTCAACTGTTGTGAAGAATATGCAATAACTAACCCTCCTTCATCAACACACCACCCAAACCAACGCGTGAAGCGTCGCAATAAACTGTATACATCCCAGAACCGGAAGGCAACACTAGAACTGGTGTTGAGGTCAATGTTGTCTTGAGCTTATAGAAGCTCGCCTCACACTGGTCGGGCAATCCGAATGGCGAATTTTTCTGAGTCAATCTAGTCAGAGGAGCTGCAATGGATGAAAAACCCTCCATAAATCAGCGATAATAACATGCTAGACCCAAGAAGCTCCTGATATCTGTAGCTGAAGTTATCAGGCCTTCTGCGGAGATAAAAGAAAGATAGTTTGAAAGGCTCGTTGGAATTGATCCGCTACGGGATTAACACTTCGACAAGGCAGGTGCAAAAGGAAAAGGAGTAAGGGCTTAGGAAGGTAGCGCAGTCTATACCTTATTACTGGTTGTAGCCTTTGGCTACCACGCGAGCCTTGTAACGATCGTGCCCATGTCTGAACTGCCTCAATCTTCTTATACCCTCTCTGGATACCACATGCCCCAAGAATTCCACAGAATCCAACCAAAACTTACACTTGGAGAACTTAGCATACAACTTCTGTTCTCGCAAAGTCTGGAGCACAACTCTCAAATGCTGCTCGTGCTCCCCAGGCTACGTGAGTAAATCAGAATGTCATCAATGAAGACGATGACAAAAGAATCAATATAAGGCCTGAACACCCTATTCATCAAGTCCATAAATGTTGGTTGGGCATTAGTCAAGCCAAAGGACATCACCAGGAAATCATAATGACCATATCTCGTACGAAAGGCCGTCTTCGGAACATCTGAGTCCCGAATCTTCAGCTAATGGTACCCTGATCTCAAGTCAATCTTAGAAAACACCCTAGCACCCTGCAACTGGTCAAACAAATCATCGATACGCGACAATGGGTAATTGTTCTTGATGGTGACCTTGTTTAACTGACGGTAGTCAATACACATCCGCATAGTCCCATCCTTCTTTTTCACAAATAACACTGGAGCACCCCAAGGTGATACACTCGGTCTGATAAACCCCTTAGCCAACAACTCCTCAAGTTGTATTTTCAATTCCCTTAATTACTTCGGAGCCATACGGTATGGGGGAATAGATATAGGGTGGGTGCCTGGAGATAAGTCAATGCAAAAATCAATGTCACGATCTGATGGTATGCCTAGAAGGTCTGAAGGGAATACATCATCAAACTTTCGAACTACTAGAACTGAATCAATTATCGGAGACTCGATGGTGGTGTCCCGCACATACGCAAGATAAACCAAACAACCCTTCTCGACCATATGTCGAGCCTTCAAGAAAGAAATAACCCGACTAGCTGCACTAACTGAGGAACCTCTCCACCCCAATCTCGGAAATTCGGGCATGGCTAGAGTGACAGTCTTGGCATGGCAATCTAGAATGGAATGACAGGGAGACAACCAATCAATTCACAGGATAACCTCAAAATCAACCATATCAAGCAACAGGAGGTCTATTCTGGTCTCTAACTCACAGAATGTAACCACACAGGACCGATAAATCTGGTCCACAACCACAGAACCGCCCACGGGAGTGGACACATAAACAGAAGTACCCAAGGAAATACAAGGAATGTCCAGGGAATGAGCAAATAAGGCTGATACATATGGATAAGTGGACCCTGGATCGAATAATACCAATGCATCTCTACCGCATACTGAAATAATGCATGTGATCACGACATCTGATCTTGTCGGAATAGCGTAGAATCTGGCTGGAGCGCCGAATGACTGGCCCCCACAGGAATAAATAAGAGCTGATTGGGCTCCCCTGCCTGGCCTCCACCTCTGGGACGACCCCTACCAGCCTATCCTCCACCTCTGGGTGACCGAACCGCTGATGCTGATCTCATAGGCTGGTGACCCTGCTGCACTAACTTGCCCCGAAGCTTGGGACAATGCCTCTTCATGTAACCTGGATCCCCACACTCATAACAACCTCCAGGAACCATGGCCTGCTGCCTTGAAGAAGAACCCTGAATAGTTGGAGGGCGATGCAAACTCTCGGGCATCGCACTGATGTAAGGGCTGGAAGACCCCTGATGACCAGAATACCCGCCGAAGGAACCCTGAATAGCTGGCGGGCGATAAGAACTCTCCGGCATGGCGCTGAAATAAGGCCTCGCTGGAACACCTCGTGGAGGTGATGGGGGTGTTGAATATGGGGGCCTACTGGGCTGGCCCCTACCAAACTGACCTCTGCCCCTAGCTGGAGCACCTCGGAAATCCCAAGAAAATCTAGCTCTCTTATCCTGCTGCCCCTGCTCTCTGCTCCTCGACCGATAACCCTCGATCCAGTGAGCAATCTCTACCACAAGCCTATAAGGAGTCCCCATCTCCACCTCCCGGACCATGTTGGCCCTAATACCTGGATGTAACCCAACTATAAATCCCTGCACTCTCTCTGCGTCAGTAGGAAGTATCATGAGTGCATGACAAGACAGCTCAGAAAACCTAGCCTCGTAGTCGGTCACTGACATCTGACCCTGCTCCAGCTGCTCAAACTGATACCGCAGCTCTTCCCTCTCTGATGGTGGAATGTATCTATCCAGGAATAACTGAGTGAACTGCTCCCAAGTGAGGGGAGGAGAATTTTCCGGTCTGCCAAGAATGTAGGATTGCCACCATCTGCAGTCCCTGCCCTCCAACTGAAAAGTAGTGAAGTCAACTCCATGAAATTCCAGTATCCTCATGTTATGCAGTCTGTCCCTGCACCTACCAATAAAGTCCTTCGCGTCCTCGTGACGCTCGCCTCCGTAGACAAGAGGGTGCTGTCACGAACCAAATCCTAACCCAGGTCGCGATGGCGCTCAACACAGCAGTCAGGCAAGCCAACCATTTTCTACTAGTGAGTTTCATGTAGTTTACCAAAAACATTTTCAACACTTTCTTAACTTAGTTTTAAGACATTAAGTAGAAACAGATAACTTAGACAACTTTATACAAAATAAATAATCATGAAGTCATAATTTACGATTTACATTCCCAAAAATAAAGTCTACTAGCACGTTTGCCAGGAACTAGTGTCACAAGTCTACAGGCATCTAATAGAATAATATCAAAAGAATAAGAAGTCTTTCCTACTGTCTGAGTAAGTATAGACAGAAATGGCAAAAGAGTAGCTCCAAAGTGCTGCTGGAAGTCGCCAAGAGAAGCAACTCAGCATGGAGTCTAGACCAGGTATATGTATCAAGGACAAACTCCGGGTTGATACCCAGATGCACCCGCCTCAGAACCTATACAATTAAGTACAGAGTGTAGCATGAGTACATAAACAATATGTACCCAGTAAGTATCCCGCCTAATCTTGAAGAAGTGGTGAGGAGAGGTCGACGTGACACTTACTAGGGTCAGAATGATATGTTTTAAATGTAAAGCTAAGAAGGAATGACATTTTCGAATAATAATGAAGACAGGAACGTCAAATATCCTTTACAATTACCTGTACGTGTGATGTTTTGTAGCATACAAATTACCTAGTTTTTATTTCTCATGGTATTTGACAGATACATAATCAAAGAACACCCAACATCTAAAAAACACATAACATGTCGTGAACGTACGGCTGACACAATGCGAAAATAAATGTGCACTACCGAAGGGTCGAACGACTCTAACCATAGATGCATCTATTACACCGCTCGTGAATCGAACATGTGACACGGTTGACATAATAGTAGGTCTACCCCGCTCACGAATCATACATCAACGCGGGTTCCCTTATATATACACACAATTAATAGGAAATCAAGAAATTCGGTAGAGAATACATTTACAGAGAAGGTTTCAATATTATAAGTTTCAGAATGTAACCTCCTAGATGTCCACTTAATAATCCAAGGATTTTAGGCAAGCTAAATTAACATTTAAGATTATAGTTACGACACATAAAGCATGCTTGTGAAATCCTAAACTCTCCGACATAACATAATAGTAGCTAGGCACAGACTCTTGTCACTTCGTGCGTGTGTAGCCTCCACAAATAAGGACATGCAATTACTTATATTCACCTATAGGGACGATTCCCTCTGTCAAGCCTACTTTCCGGGTCAAGAACGTGCCCGAAACTCCAAATTCGTCGCCCAAGAACTCGAAGCTATCCAAACATCAAATTAACAAGTCAATCTATGCTCAAAAGTCCCTAATTCTCCTACTTAAATGGTCATTTCAACCCAATTTGGAAAATCTTAAACTACACCCCCAGGCCCACGTGCTCGGATTCCGGAAATTTTTGGAGGAAGTACTTACCCATAGTCTAAGGATCAATATTATATGGTTTTTGTATGATTCCTTAACACATTTCTTGATAATTTTTAATTTTTGTCAAAAACCTATGTTTTACTCTAAACCCATGATTTCCACTAATTTAATGGGTTAATCTACCTAAGAATTCAAGTATTAAGCTAAATTTATAGTAGGAATTACATACCTTACAGTAGCTAGGTCGAATACCTTCTTGCATGCTTTCAAAATCGCCCAAAGATGAAGAAAAGTGTTAAAAAATGGTTAAGTCCCGTGTTTAAAACGAAGTGCACTGCCTACAGGTTTTTAGGACCTTCAGCTCGAGGACTGCACCTACAGTCTCGCATCTGTGAGAAAAATATCACATATGCGCAGAAGGGGAAAGGGGCCTGGCTTCGCACCTGCGGAGTGGAGTCCGCACCTGCGGCTCCACTTCTGCGGAAAGGGGTCCGCATATGCGGAAATGGGCAGCTCCCTCAGGAGTCGCACCTGCGAGGCTAGAACCGCAGAAGCGGTATCGCACCTACGACTTGACCTCCGCAGGTGCGGTTGCACCAGATCTGGTGCACCAGCAGTCATTTTAGGCTGGTTTTTGCCTCGCTCGATGCCCGAATGGCATCTGGGCCCACCCGAGATCCCATTCAAATATACCAACAAGTCCTAAATCATAGTACAGACTCGCTCGAGCCTTCAGAACGTCCGAAACTACGCTAAATCTAAAAATCATATCCCAAAACCTATTGGATCAAACTTAAGAACTTTAAGTTCTTGAATTCGCTTTCAATACGCCGAACCTACCTATGGTACTCAGAATGACACCAAATTTTGCGAGCAAGTCATAAATGACATAACGGAGCTATTCCCGGTGTCGGAATTCCGTTTGGATCTCGATAACACAAAAACACGTTCCAAACCCCAAGTTTGAACTTAAGGAAACCTTAATTCACTATTAGGCACCGAAATACCCCCGGGTCATCCAAAACCCGTTCTGAACACATGCCCAAGTCCGAAATCAACATACGAACCCACCGGAACCCTCGAATCTCGATTCAGGCATCATTTACTAAAAATGTTGACCGTAGTCAAACTTGGCCTTTAATGCCAACCTTAAGGAACTAAGTGTTCTTATACCACTCTAAACTCCTCCAAACCTCGAACCACCCATCCCCCCAAGTCATAAATCAGTAAAAGCGGTTGGCCCCTCCACTGGACCTTTACAGCGGAAACCCTCTTGAACCTCAACTGGCGATCCTGCCTGTCAATGATAACAACTGGCTCCTCCTCGTAACCCAACCTCTCATCTAGCTGAATGGTACTGAAATCTACTACGTGAGAGAATCCGGCGTGGTACCTCCGGAGCATGGACACATGAAAACTAGATGAACTCCTGATAAACTGGGAGGTAAAGAAAGCTCATAAGCAACCTCCCCAACCCGCCTCAACACCTCAAATGGGCATATAAACCTCGTGCTGCTCAGCTTGCCCTTATTTCCAAACCTCATAATACCTTTCATCGGTGAGACTTTCAACAAATTCTTCTCGCCCTCCATAAATGATACATCACGCGCCTTCTGATCCGCGTAACTCTTCTGTTTGGACTATGCAGTGCGAAGCCTCTCCTGAATCAACTTTACTTTCTCTGAAGCATCCTTCACCATATCGGTACCATATAACTTAGCCTCGCCAGGCTCAAACCACCCGATGGAAGAACGACAACGCCGACCATACAAAGCCTCAAATGGACCCATGTCAATGTTGGACTGATAACTATTATTATAAGCAAACTCGGCGAGGGGCAAGAACTGGTCCCACTGCCCTCCAAAGTCAATCACACATGATATGAGCATGTCCTCCACATGTTCTGAGCATGTCCTCCAATATCTGAGCATGTCCTAATTCACTCAATACGGCTCTCTAGAAGTGCGAGGTAAACTGAGGACCTCGATATGATATAATGGACACAAGCACACCGTGCAACCGAACTATCTCTCGAATGTAGATTTGGACTAACCTCTCTGAAGTATAAGTAGTAGCTACTGGAATGAAATGTGACAACTTGGTCAACCTGTTAACAATAACCCAAACTGCATCCACCATCCGAAAGTCTGAGGCAATCCAACTACGAAGTCCATAGTGATGCGCTCCCATTTCTACTCAGGTATAGGCATCTGCTGAAGTAGGCCTCCTGGCCCCTGGTGCTCATACTTAACCTGCTGGAAATTTAAACACCTAGCTACATAATCCACTATGTCTTTATTCATCCGTCTCCACCAGAAATGCTGCCTCAAGTCACGATACATCTTCGTAGCACCGTGATGAATAGAATACCATGAACTATGAGCCTCCTCTAGAATCCTCTCCCTCAGGCCATCAACATTGGGGACACCTAAGCGACCCTGAAGTCTCAGAACACCATCCTCGCCAATAAAAACCTCCTTGGCTCCACCCTGTACCATTGTCTCCCGGAGATCCACCAAGTGCGGATCATCATACTGCCGAGTCTTACTCTCCCCCAATAATGAAAACTGAGCCACCACACGTGCGAGAACTCGGCTGGGCTCTGAAAGTTACAACCTCACCAGGCGACTAGCCAAGGACTGAATGTCCAAAGCTAGAGGTCTCTCCTCTGCTGAAATGAAAGCCAAACTACCCATACTCTTCGCCTTCCTGCTTAAGGCATCTGCAACCACGTTCACCTTGCCCGGATGATAAAGAATGGTGATGTCATAATCCTTCAGCAACTCAAGCCACCTACGCTGCCTCAAATTAAGATCCCTATGCTTGAACAGGTGCTGCAAGCTGCGGTGATCTGTATAAACCTCACAAGGCACCCCATACAAGTAGTGCCTCCAAATCATAAGAGCATGAACAATCGCCGCCAAATTCAAGATCATGCACAGGGTAATTCTTCTCATGAACCTTCAGTTGTCGTGAAGCATATGCAATAACTCGCCCCTCCTGCATCAACACACAACCCAAACCAACGCATGAAGATTCGCAATAAACCGTATAAATCCCTGAGCCGGAAGGAAACACTAGAACTGGTGTTGAGGTCAATACTGTCTTGATCTTATGAAAGCTCGCCTCACACCCATCGGACCATTGGAAAGGGGCATTTTTATAAGTCAATTTAGTCAGAGGAGCTGCAATGGATGAAAATCCCTCCACAAATCGGCGATATTAACCCGCTAGACCCAAGAAGCTCCTGATCTCTGTAGCTGAAGTAGGGCGTAGCCAACTCTGAACTGCCTCAATCTTCTTAGGATCACCTTGGTACCTTCTTCGGATACCACATGCCCCAAGAATGCCACAGAATCCAACCAAAACTCGCACTTGGAGAACTTAGCATACAACTTTGTTCTCGCAAGGTCTGGAGCACATCCCTCAAATGTTGTTTGTGCTCCCCCAGGCTACGTGAGGAAATCAGAATGTCATCAATGAAGATGATGACAAAAGAATCAATATAAGGCCTGAACACCATGTTCATCAAGTCCATAAATACTACTGGGACATTAGTCAAGCCATCTGACATCACCGGGAACTCATAATGACCATATCTCGTACGAAAGGTCGTCTTCGGAACATCCCAGTCTCGAATCTTCAACTGATGGTACCCCGATCTCAGGTCAATCTTAGAAAACACCTGAGCACCCTGCAACTGGTCAAACAAATTATCGATACGCGACAACGGGTACTTGTTCTTGATGGTGACCTTGTTCAACTGGTGGTAGTCAATACACATCCGCATAGTCCCATCCTTCTTCTTCACAAATAGCACTGGAGAACCCCAAGGTGATACGCTCGGTCTGATAAACCCCTTAGACAATAATCCTCAAGCTGTTCTTTCAATTCCTTCGGAGCCATACGGTGTGGGGGAATAGATATAGGTTGGGTTCCTGGAGCTAAGTCAATGCAGAAATCAATGTCACGATCCGGTGGCATGCCTGGAAGGTCTAAAGGGAATACATCAGCAAACTCTCGAACTACCGGCACTTAGTCAATCGTCGAGGACTCGAAAGTGGTGTCTCGCACATAAGAAAGATAAGACAAACAACCCTTCTCGACCATACGTCGAGCCTTCAGGAAAAAATAACCCGACTAGCCGCACTAATTGAGGAACCTCTCCACTCCAATATCGGCAACTCGGGCATGGCTAGAGTAACAGTCTTGGCATGGAAATCTAGAATGGCATGATAGAGAGACAGCCAATCCATGCCCAGGATGACCTTAAAATCAACCATATCAAGTAACAGGAGGTCCGCTCAGGACTCGAACCCACAGAATGTAACCACACAAGACCGAGAAATCCGGTCCACAACAACAGAGTCACCCACAGGACTGGACACATAAACAGGGGTGCCCAAGAACTCACGAGGAATATCCAGGGAATGAGCAAATAAGGCTGATACATATGAATAAGTGGACCCTGGATCAAATAATACTGATGCATCTCTACCGCAAATTGAAATAATACCTGTGATCACGACGTCTGAGGCCCCTGCATCTTATCTGACCGGAATAGCATAGAATCTGGCTGGAGCACCGGACGACTGGCCTCTGGAATGAACATGAGCTAGTTGGGCTCCCCCTGCCTGGCCTCCACCTCTAGGACAACCACTACCAACCTGTCCTCCACCTCTAGGTGGTCATAACTTCCGGTGCTTAAATCATAGGCTGATGACTCTGCTGCACGGCCTTGCCCCGAAGCCTGGGACAAGTCCTCTTAAAATGGCCTGGATCCCTGCACTCATAACAACCTCTCGGCACCATAGCCTGCTGCCCTGAAGGACCCTGAATAGCTGGAGGACGGTATGAACTCTTTGGCATATCACTGAAATAAGGACTGGAAAACCCCCGATGACCAGAATACTTGCTGGAAGAACCCTGAATGGTTGGTGGACGGTAAGAACTCTCCGGCATGGCACTGAAATAATGCCTCGTCGAAGCACCTCGAGGAGGTGGTAGGGGTGTTAAATATGGGGGCCTACTAGGCTGGCCCCTACCAAACTGACCTCTGCCCCTGGCCTGAGCACCTCTGAAATCTCTAGAAAATCTAGCTCTCTTATCCTGCTGCCCCTGCTCTCTGCTCCTCGACCAATAACCCTCAATCCTGCGAGCAATATCTACCACAAGCTGATAAGGAGTCCCTATCTCCACCTCTCGGGCCATGTTGGCCCTAATACCTGAGTGTAACCCAGCTACAAATCTCCGCACTCTCACTACATCAGTAGGAAGTATAATGAGTGCATGACGAGAAAGCTCAGAAAACCAAGCCGCGTAGTCAGTCACTAACATCTGACCTTGCTCCAGCTACTCAAACTGATACCGCAGCTCTTCCCTCTCAGAGGGTGGAATATGTATGTCCAGGAATAACTGAGTGAACTACTCCCAAGTGAGGGGAGGAGAATTTGTCGGTCTGCCAAGAATGTAGGACTGCCACCATCTGTGGGCCCTACCCGCTAGCTGAAAAGTAGTGAAGTCAACTCCATGGGACTCCAGTGTCCTCATGTTGTGTAGCTTGTCCCTGCACCTATCAATAAAGTACTGGGGATCCTCATGACGCTCACCTCCGAAGACAGGAGGGTGCAGTCTGTTCCACCTGTTTAATAACTTCTGCGGATCGACGTTCACAGCTGGTCTGAGCTCAGGTGTTGTTGCTGCTACTGGCTGAACTCCGCCCACGGGCAGTGTACCCGGGGTATAATATACTACTGCTGCATGACCGACGTCCTATGAAGTAGGGGTCTGTGCTCCCCCTCCCACCTGAGATGTGCCGGATCTGCTGGAAATAAACCAGCCTGAGTCATGGTGTCCATGAACCGCATCATACGACCCATGAACTCCTGAAATCCTGGCGCTGTCATAAATTCCAAAGGGGCAGGATCTGCTGAGGGCACCTCGCCCTGCTCCTCTGTATTGGGATCATCTACTCGATCCGCTGGGGGTGTAACTGGTACAGTCCTGGGACGTCCTCGTCCCCTACCTCGGGCTGGTGCCCTCCCCCGGCCTCTGCCACGGCCTCGGATGATGGGGGTAGCGACCCCTTCTAGGTCCAGAACGTTGGTTGCATGCGTCCTCACAATCTGTGAGAGAATAAAAGAGTGAGATTTAGTATACCATCAATTGCACGATAGAAGATGAATAAAGAGAGATTTCCTAACACCATACAGCCTCCCGAAGATAAATACAGACGTCTCCGTACCGATCCGCAGGACTCTATTGGGTTTTCCTATAACTAGTGAGACCTACGTGAACCTAGAGCTCTGATACCATTTTGTCACGACCCAAATCCTAACCCAGGTCGCGATGGCGCCCAACACCGCAGTCAGCCAAGCCAACCATTTTCTACTAGTGAGTTTCATTTAGTTTACCAAAAATATTTTCAACACTTGCTTAACTTAGTTTTGAGACATTAAGTAGAAACAGATAACTTAGACAACTTCATACAAAATAAATAATCATGAAGTCATAATTTACGATTTACATTCCCAAAAATAAAGTCTACTAGCGTGTCTGCCAGGAACTAGTGTCACAAGTCTACAGGCATCTAATAGAATAATATGAAAAGAATAAGAAGTTTGTCCTACAGTTTGAGTAAGTATTGACAGAAATGGAAAAAGAATAGCTCCAAAGTGCTGCTGGAAGTCGCCAAGAGAAGCAGCTCACCGTGGATTCTAGACCAGGTATATGTATCAAGGACTAACTCCGGGCTGATACCCCGATCCACCCGCCTCAGAATGTAGCATGAGTACATAAATAATATGTACCCAGTAAGTATCCCGCCTAATCTCGAAGAAGTAGTGACGAGAGGTCGATGTGACACTTACTAGGGTCAGAATAATATGCTTTAAATGTAAAGCTAAGCACGAATGGCAATTATGAATAACAATGAAGATAGGAACATCAAATATCCTTTATAATTACCTATACTTGTCAAGTTTTCTAGAATACAAATTACCTAGTTTTCATTTCTCATGGTATTTAACAGATACATAATCTCAAAACACCCAACATCTACCAAACACATAACATGTCGTGAACGTACGACTGACACAACACAAAAATAAATGTGCACTGTCGAAGGGTCGAACGGCTCAAACCATATATGCATCTATTACACCAAACCTGAAGCGAACATGCGACGCGATTGACATAATAGTAGGGCTACCCAGCTCGCGTATCATACATGTGACGCGGGTTCCCGTATAAATACACATAATTAACAGGAAATCAAGAAATTCAGTAGAGAATATATTTACAGAGAAGGTTTCAATATTATAAGTTTCAGGATGTAACCTCCTAGATATCCGCTTAATAAACCAAGGATTTTAGGCAACCTAAATTAACATTTAAGATTATAGTTACGGCACATAAAGCATGCTTGTGAAATCCTAAACTCCCCAACATAACATAATAGCATCTACGCACGGACTCTCGTCACTTCATGCGTGCGTAGGACATGAAATTATTTATATTCACCTATATGGATGATTCCCTCTTACGAGGTTAGAAAGGAGACTTACCTCGTGTCAAGCCTACTTTCCGGGTCAAGAACGCGCCTGAAACTCCAAATTCGTCGCCCAAGAACTCGAAGCTAGCCAAACATCACATTAACAAGTCAATATATGCTCAAAAGTCCCTAATTCTCTTACTTAAATGGTCATTTCAACCCAATTTGGAAAATCCTAAAGTACACCCACAGGCCCACGTGCTCGGATTTCGGAAATTTTCGGAGGAAGTACTTAACCATAGCATAAGGATCAATATTATATGGTTTTTGTATGATTCCTTAACACATTTCTCGGTAATTTCCCATTTTTGTCAAAAACCTAGGTTTTACTCTAAACCCATGATTTCCACTAATTTAATGTGTTAATCTACCTAAGAATTCAAGTATTAAACTAAATTTATAGTAGGAATTACTTACCTTACAGTAGCTAGGTCGAATACCTTCCTTGCATGCTCTCAAAATCGCCCAAAGATGAAGAAAACTGTTCAAAAATGGTTAAATCACGTGTTTAAAACAAAGTGCACTGCCTACTGGCTTTTTGCACCTGCGGTCTCGCATCTGCGAGAAAAATCTCGCATCTGCAGAGAAGGGGAAGGGGGCCTGGCTTCGCACCTGCAGAGCAGAGTCCGCACCTACGGCTCCACTTATGCGAAAAGGAGTCTGCATCTACAAAAATGGGCAGCTCCCTCAGGAGCTGCACCTGCGAGGCTGGGACCGCAAAAGAGGTCTAGCACCTACGACTTGCCCTCCGCAGGTGCAGTCGCACCAGATCTGGTGCACCAGCAGTCATTTAAGGCTGCTTTTTGCCTCACTCGATGCCCGAATGGCATCTGGGCCCACCCGAGACCCCGTCCAAATATACGAACAAGTCCTAAATCATAATACGGACTCGCTCGAGCCTTCGGAACATCCGAAACAACCCTAAATCTAAAAATCATACCCCAAAACCTATTGGATCAAGCTTAAGAACTTTAAGTTCTTGAATTCGCTTATAATACGCTGAACCTACCTATACTACTCGGAATGACACCAAATTTTTCGAGCAAGTCATAAATAAAATAACGGAACTATTCCTAGTCTCGGAATTCCGATCTCGATAACACAAAAACACGTTCCAAACCTCAAGTTTGAACTTAACGAAACCTTAATTCACTATTAGGCGCCGAAACGCCCCCGGATCATCCAAACCCCGGGGTTTTAGTACGCGAAACGACCGGTCGGGTCGTTACAACTACAAGTAATAGGGTGAAAGAAATAATGTATTTGTTTTGAGTGTAATAAAACAGTCTCTATAAAACTAAGAGAAGACTCCAGGAATCTGCGAACGCCAGCAAATTTACCTCGTGTCTCCGAATGATGATATCGGCTACTAAGATCTCTTAACGTTGGCCGGTACCTGGATCTACACAAAAGAGTACAGAGTGCAATATCAGTACAACCGACCCCATGTACTGAGTAAGTGCCGAGCCTAACCTCGGCGAAGTTGTGACGAGGCTAGGACAAGACACCGCATAAAACCTGGACACCGAAATCATGCTAACAGGGAATAATAGAAATTAAATCATGTAAACATCAATTAATGGGAAGGGAACATGTGATAGGGAATTTTCAACATAAGAAATGAGGAAAACAATAAGGCAAAACACAGATAGTGATCAACAATAATTTTAGCAATTAAAGATAGAAAGTAAACTTGCACGGCATCACCCTTCGTGCTTTTACTCTCAGCCTCACCAAATAATAAATAGAATACACGTCATCACCCTTCGTGCTTTTACTCTCATCTTCACCAGATTATAATTAAGAATTTCACGACATCACCCTTCGTGCTTTACTCTCTTCCTCACCTTATAAATAAATCATGCACGACATCACCCTTCGTGCTTTTCAGTCTTCCTCACAACATAATTAAGTCATGCACGACATCACCCTTCGTGCTTTATACTCTTCCTCGCAATCTCATCAAATCATCAACAACATAAAAGGGGATTTCACGAGAAACAGTATTTCATCATAATTTCTATCACCATTTAATATTTCAATCTCAACTTAATGTTCTCAAAGGACTTTCACAAGAAATCAATATTTCACCATGGTTATTATCACCATTTATCATTTCAATCTCAACTCAATGTTCTAAACATTTCACTAACAACAATAATCACAGATGATGGGCTTTAAGACGACCAGAATAACAAGAAATAGAATTTACTCGCATGGTATGACCTGACCACAACATATAGGTACTCGTCACCTCACATATACATTGGATTTAACAAACAAACAGGTAACAAGTAGTCATACAATACCAATTCCCTCAAGTTAAGGTTAGACACAACACTTACCTCAATTTCGCAGGCTACTCACTACTCAATTACCGCTATTCCTTTCGAATTCACCTCCAACACACTCGAATCTAATCATAATTAGTTTAATATCATTAACTAATGCTAAAGGAACCAACTTTCGAAATCCGACCTCAATTCGAGGTAAAGATTCGGATTTTACAAAATCCCTAATTCTAACCAAACCCTCAATTTTTTTCCATGAAAATTCTTGATTTTTGATTTAAAGTGATGAAAAACATTGGGTAATTGAAAGAGTAGATTTTAGAATTGATTACCTACACTTTGGGGAAGAACTTGTATGACGAAAATCGCCTCTAGGTCTTCTTAGTTTTGAAAATTTGAAATAATGGCTTCTTCCCATTTTTAATTCTGTTTTTAAGTCGTTGAACATGCCTTCATCACGTTCGTGATGGGCCTGTCACGAACGCGGATCACTGCGGCCCAAAGGCCTTCACGTTTGTGATGTCATGTTCGTGTTCGCGATGTATAGCCCAGTGGACTATCGCGTTCGCGGCCCCTTGGAGCGTTCACGAAGAGTAACTTGACTCATCTCCCCCAGGTCCCCTTAACCCATCGCGTTCACAATAGCATGGTCGCGTTCGTGAAGGGTAATCCCCCCAGTGCTTTGTGTTCGCGACCAGTGTTATGAGTTCGCTTAGAATAAATCGACCCCCCAGTAGAGTTCACATTATGCGATCGCGGGAGTAGCTTCGCGATCGCGAAGCACAAATCCACTGGCACCGAAAACAGATTTTTACAGCAAATTTTAACATGTTCAAACAACCTTGAAGCCTACACGAAACTCACCCGAGCCCTCGGGACTCTAAATCAAACATGCACGCAATTCTAAAAATATCATACGGACTTGCTCGTGCGATCAAATCATAAAAATAACATGTAAAACTATGAATTAAACCTCAAAATTCATCATTTTTCTCAAGAACACTTAATGTTCACTAGTTCTCAACCGGACGTCCTAATCACGTCAAAGAAACTCCGATTCTCACCAAATTTCACAGATAGTATTCAAATACTATAATAAATCTGTACCGGGATCCGGAACCAAAATACTGGCCCGATACCAATGGTTTCAAACGTAATTCTTTTCTTTATTTTATTAATAATTCAGCAAAGCAATTTCTTTCAAAAATTGATTTCTAAGGCTTGGGACCTCGGAATTCAATTCCAGGCATACGCTCAAGTCCCATATTTTACAGCAGACCTCCCGGGATCATCGAGACACAGATACGGGTCCATTTACTCAAAAGGTTGACTCAAGTCAACTAAAACTAAACTTTGAATTCTGAAAATTAGTATTTCTTATATTTTCACATAAAAACTTTTTGGTTTCACGGCCGGACTGCGCACGCAAATTGAGGTAGTTAAAATTAAATATTTTTATGGCTAATAAGCCTAGAACGAAGTATTAATTCATAAAATGACCCTTTGGGTCATCACAGGAATAACTAAAAGAAAAAATAGAACATTGAAAGAGATGATGAACTCTTGTAAGGTAATTCAAATGCTTCTGATAATTTGTGGGGTGAAACCATTTTATCTGCATGTCACTTACAAAATAGAATACCACATAGAAGAATTGGAAAAACTCCGTATGTAGTGTGGTGGGGTTATAAACCTAACTTGAAATATTTAAAAGTGTAGGGATGCCTTGATAAAGTTCTGTTGCCTGAACCTAAAAAGAGAAAAATAGGTTCTAAAACTGCTGATTGTATTCTTATTGGATATGCTGAACATAGTGTTGCATATAGATTTCTTATTTTAAAAAGTGATGTTCTTGATTGCAATACTATAATTGAGACAACGAATACTGAGTTCTTTGAATATATTTATCCATTGTCTGATAAAATTTCTCATACACCTGTTGAAACAAATAGTGAAATTACCTCTAATGAGGAACTGAGAAGGAGAAAAAGGCCTAGGAAAGATTATTTTGAAGCTATATCTTCTTCTGATGTTGATTATTGGAAATAGGCAATGAAAGTCGAAATATATTCTATCATGAAAAATAATACATGAATTTTAACTGATTTACCTCCTGGTGAAAAACTTATTGGTTGTAAATGGATTTGCAAAAAGAAATTTAATCCTGATGGATATTTAGATAAATATAAAGCTCGGTTAGTAGCAAAAGAATTTTGTCAAAAATAATATATAGATTATTTTGATACATTTGCACTAGTGACTAGAATTTCTTCTATTCGAGTTTTAATTGCCTTAGCTTCAATCTGTAAGCTTATTATCCACCAAATGGATGTCAAAATTGCTTTTCTAAATGGTGATTTAGAAGAAGAAATTTATATGGTTCAACCTGAAGGTTGTGTCATTCCTGGACAAGAAAATGAAGTTTGTAAATCAATTAAATCTCTTTATCGCCTTAAACAAGCTCCTAACCAGTGGTATGAAAAATTTGAACAAGTCTTACTGAGAAATGATTTTTCTTCAGTTGAGGTGGATAAATGTCACGACCCAAATTCCCAACTCTCGAGATCGTAATGGCGCCTAACACCATACTTGCTAGGCAAGCCAATGTTAGAATTTAGCTAACCTAATTCTTTTACAGATTTATTTAGACATAAGTAAACAGTTTAAAATGAGTGCGAAATTTATTACTATTCCACCAATGATATCAATAACAATTAAGTAATGAAACGAAACGACGAAACTAATGCTAATATTGAACTATCCAGGGTCTGGTGTTGCAATTCACGAACTACTAAGAATACTACAAGTATTTGGCTGGAAAAAATATATATCTCTATTTCGAATGAACTAAAAAAACAATCTAATTAATAAGAGGAAGACTCCAGGAATCTGCGGACGCCAGCAGATCTACCTTGTGTCTCCATGTGAATGCTCAGCTACGGCTCAGAGAATCAGCGCTGGTCGGTACCTGGATCTGCACAAGAAGTGCAGAGTGCAATATTAGTACAACCGACCCCATGTATTGGTAAGTGCCGAGCCTAACCTCGACGAAGTAGTGACGAGGCTACGACGGGGCTTTTATAACATAACTTGGATACAATGTATAATGAAACAAGAAGGGAATAATAACAAATTAAACAGTACTTACAACAAATGAATAAAACAACTCGGTTAACTCTTTCAGTTCTCAGCTATAACCAATTCTCACAAAAATTTCCAAGTTTCGGTTTAAAATAACCGTAAGTGCAGAATATGAAATGACAACAATAAAACAGTGAGTATTCCAGTCTTTATGTTTAAAAATCAGTAAAACATGAATATCCTCCCTTATTTCTCCTTGTTGCAGCGTGCAACCTGCTCCCACCTGTCCACCCTTATTGCTCCTCCCTATATATATATCACCCTTATTTCTCATGTTGCGGCATGCAACCCGATCCCACCTGTACACCCTTATCACTCCTTATTGCGGCGTGCAACCCGCTCCAACCAGTCAATCACATCTCTTTATTTATAGAAAGAGATTTCACAATTTAGGTCAAATGCCTTTCACAATATTTATGTCTCAACAATTGTACCCAGAAAACTGTACTATTCATAAACTTCATCAATTATCATTTCACCATGAAACCAATCGGAATATATAGTAAACAATTGTCAACCAACTCGCCCTTTTATGTATCACAACGAAGCCAAGGGAGCAACCAACACTTTCAAAATACTTGAAACAATAATTAACAAAAAGCTGATAAAAACAAGTGGACATGGGAGCATCAATGATCATAAACGATTAAGCAGGGATCAAATAAATTGGAAACGGGGAAGGGATCGTGTTCAACAGATAAGTTGGTGGTGCATAGATACTCGTCGCCTTACCTATACACCACTCACATGTAATTCCACATAGAATTTAAGTTGGGGATTCCTATTCCTTCAAGTCAAGGTTAAACCAAACATTTACCTCGATCTCACAAGCAATTCACTGCTCAAGCACAACTTTTCCTTTAGAATTTGCCTCTAACCCGCTCGAATCTAATCAAAATTGGTTCAATATCATTAATTATTGCTAAAGGACTTAACTTTAATGGAAGATCATGGTTTTCCTATGTTTTCCTATCAAAGGACGAAAATCGACCCCGGACCCGCTTGGTCAAACTCGAGGTTCGGACCAAAATTTGTTTACCCATTCTCCCCCGAGCCCGAATATACAATTGGTTTTGGAATCCAGCCTCAATTCGAGGTCTAAATTCCCAAATTTCAAAATTTCTAAGTTCTACCCAAAATCCCAATTTTTACCATGAAAACTCTAGATTCTATGATGAAATCTTTTAAAAAGTTGTTAAGGATTGAAAGGAATTAGTTAGAGATCACTTACCAATGATTTGGAGAAGTTTGGGTCTTTAGAAAATCGACTATGGAGGTTTAGGGTTTGAAAGAATTGAAAAATGGGTGAAAATCCCGTCTAAAATCTACCTTAACAGGCTGGAGTTATCGCAATTGTGATTAGGAATTCGCAATTGCGAACCCTTTAAAATCCTGATGCCTTCGCATTTGCGACATATGGAGGCCTTCACAATTTCGGCTAGTGCGTCGCATTTGCGAGGTTGGCCTTCCCAAGCCTTCTTCGCATTTGCGACAAAATCATCGCATTTCCCATGCCTGCAGACTTTTTAATTGCAAAGCCTGGTCTCTTAATTGCGAGATCAGAGGCCTAGTGACAGACACCAGATGCACAACTGAGATTTTTCTAAGTCTAAACACTCCGTAGCCTACCCAAAACTCACCCGAGCTCTCGGGGCTCCAAACCAAACATGCACGCAAGTTTAAACACATCATACGAACATTCTCGTGCAATCAAATCATCAAAATAACATCAAAATCTACGAATTTAACCTCAAACACATGATTTTCCTCAAGAACACTTCATTTTCATAATTTCTCATCCGGACGTCCGAATCACGTCAAATAAATTCTGATTCTCACCAAATTTCACATATAGGACTTAAATGCCATAACAAACCTGTACCGGGCTTCAGAACCAAAATACGGGCCCGATACCAACGATTTCACACTAGTTCAGTTCTTTATTTCCTTAATAATCCAACAAAATAATTTTCTTCAAAAATTGATTTCTAAGGCTAAGGACCTCGGAATTCTATTCCTGGCATACGCCCAAGTCTCATGTTTTACTACGGACCTCCTGGGATCGTCGGAACAGAGATCCGGGTCCGTTTACTCAAAATGTTGACCAAAGTCAGCTAAAATCAAATTTAACTCTCAAAATTTATTATTTCATATATTTTCACATAAAATCTATCCGGTTTCGTGCCTGGACAGTGCATGCAAATCGAGGTAATTAAAAATTAATCTGTTTAAGGTTAATGAGCCCGAAATAGGGTTTTAATTCATAAGATGACCCTTTGGGTCATCATAATAAATGAGTTTATACTAAAGTGATAGACAATGATTATGTGATAATATATCTATATGTTTATGACATGCTTATATCTGGTACAAGTTTAAATATTCTGCAAAGTACTAAATTATTTTTGTCTGCTAATTTTGATATGAAAAATGTGGGTAAAGTAAATACAATATTGGGAGTTAAAGTTATAAGGAGTAAATATGGATAATGTTGTCACAAGAATATTATGTTGAGAGACTTCTTAAGAAGTTTGAATATTTTAATGTCACATTTGTGAGCACTCCTTTTGATGCTAACTCTCAATTGAAAAAAATAATGGTGACCCAATTGCTCAGTCTAAATATGTGCAGATTATTGGGAGTCTGATACATTTAATGACTTTACAAGGCCTGATATAACCTGTGTTGTGTGTAGAATGAGTAGATATACTCATAATCTCAACGGAGAGCATTGATCTTCATTAGATAGACTAATGAAATACTTGAGAGGAACCATGAATTATAGTATCCTATATAGTGGATTTCCTTCTACCTTAGAAGGGTGCAGTGATGCAAATTGGATCTCTAATTCAAATGAGACAAAATCCACCAGTGGTTATGTATTCACCCTTGGTGGTGGTGCAATATCGTGGAAATTAGCTAAATAGAGGATCATTGCTAGATCGACTATGGAATCAGAGTTTGTAGCTCTGGAGTTAGCTGGTTCTGAGGCTGAGTGGCTAAGAAACTTCTTAGCTAATATCCCTTTAATATGTATTGCCTCTTGTGTCTACACAGTGATTTCCAAGAGACAATAGCTATAACAAAGAATAAATCTTATAATTGTAAAAGTAGACACATGAAATTGAGACATGATGTCATAAAACAGCTATTAAGAGATGGAATAATTTCATTTGGTCGATCCTCTGACTAAACCAGTGGGAAGAAAATTAATTCTTCAGACCTCAAAAGAGATGGGATTAAGGCCGACATGTTTGTCAATAGAGATGGTAACCCAACCTACGTGATTGGACATCCCATGAAGTATGTTCATGGTAACCCAACCTATGTAGTATGTCGGCTGCTACTAATTGAGAGGATGAGTTATAACTCTTAATGAAATTCATAGTCCTTATGTATGGTGTATCTAAAAGCAGTATACACTTGATGAATTCACCTATATGAGAGTGGAGTGGGCCGCTTCTATGAGATTTTGGCCTAGTCTTTAGAGCTCTCATGAATAACTAGGCACGTGCATGGCCTATTAGGCGCAAAACCGTGTTGAACAGCAAAATTATCGGGGGTTAAAATGTGATTGATAAAATATATGACTTACAATAAGAACTATTGGTTCATAGAAATATTACATTTTACCAGTAAAACTTGAGTTAAATGTTATTGGTCTAAGTTTGGTTCATAGTCCAGAAGACACCAAACCTATTACATTTGGATCATGCAAGTCCAGCAAATCAATTCTTCCATTCATTTATCCTTCTCCTGTGAATTTTGAAAATAAGTGGGGATTGTGGGAGTATTTTCAAAAATTTAAAATAGCCATGTGTCTTTTTATTTTACAAGTGTCCTATCTATTTCCAAGAGCCTTCTTGCATGAAGCTTTAAAGCCAAGTGTTGAAGGTCTTTGACAAGTGGCTATGCAAATCTACCATGCGTCTTCATGCATGGAAAACTAGGTACACTTGTTAATATTGAAGCCAAGTGGACTAATATATTTGGACAAGTGTTAAAAGAGTCTTCACACTTGTCATACATGCAACCTCCCTAATTAGCTACAAATAGGATGGTCATTAGCCATCATATCCACTCAATTCTTAACCAATAATTCTTTTTCAGCTAATTATTACTTTTTTCCTACAATCATTACCTATTATTATCATTATTATTACTCATTATTATTATTATTATTATTATTATTATTATTATTATTATTATTATTATTTCTTCTCTCCAATTTTCTAAACATGCTGGATTTATTATTTAATTTTGATGATTTTTGTATCCTCTATTTAATTAGAGATGGGCTTATTTAATCCTAGGGCAACATTTCACATTGCTGAAATAGTGTAACGATCCGACCGGTCGTTTTGCGTTATCGGACCCCGTTCACCTAAATGAAACTCTCCATAGCGGCTTATTATGATTTATAACTTGTGGGGACGGGTGGTCCGGGATTCGGAAGTGTTTAGAGTGCTATAGGAACACTTGGTTCCTTAAGGTTGGCCTTTAAGGCCGAGTTTGACTTCGGTCAACATTTTTAGTAAACGACCTCGGAATCAAGTTTTGACGGTTCCGGTAGATTCGTATGATGATCTCGGACTTGGGAATATGTTCGGAATGGGTTTTTGATGACTCGGGAGCGTTTCGGCGCCCAATATTGAAATAAGAAGTTCCTTAAGTTCCTATTGTGGTTTGGGACGTGTTTTTGTGTTATCGAGGTCCGAATGGAATTTCCATATCGAGAATAGTTCTGTTATGTCATTTATGACTTTCCTGCAAAATTTGGTGTCATCCCAAGTAGTATAGGTCGGTTCGGCGCGTTGTTAGCGAAGTCAAGAAAACTTAAAGTTCCTAAGTTTGGTTCTAGGTGTTTTGAGGTGTGATTTTGAGTTTTAGCATTGTTTTGGGTGTTGCGAAGGCTCTAGCGAGTCCGCGTTATGATTTGGTACTTGTTGGTACATTTGGACGGGGACTCGGGTGGGCTCAGGTGCCTCCCAGACACCACACGAGGCTAAAAACAAGCTGAAACAGCTGCTGGTGCACCTGTTCTGGTGTTGAGCGCAGGTGCGGTTGACCAGTCGCAGGTGCGGGACCGCTCCTGCGGTCCCAGCCTCGCAGGTAATTTCTCGCAGGTGTGGACAAAGTTCCGCAGGAGCGGAGCCGCAGGTGCGGTCTCTACTCTGTAGGTGCGGTCCCCCTAGGTGATTTAAATGCTATATGTGATAATCGTGGGGGGCTACGTACGTACAAAGTGATGAGAGTCTGTACGTAGCGGCTATTACTATTATGTCCGGGTAGTTAGGCCCACATCACGCCTTGCGTTTCTACTTGATATGAACTATATGCTTAATAAATTAAATGTTACATGTTGCTTACTTCCCTGAGGTCGTGCAAATTTGAGAAACTTGTAAGGAATTGTTCACTGAAAAGTAATTTAAAAAAAAGAATAATGCGTGTGCATGTGACCGCTTCGCAGTTTAAATTCCGCGAGCGGAGTGTGATTTTTCCCCCACTCTTAGTGGAATGGGCCGTACGCCACGGCGGATTGAGAGATGCACTTTTGGTATGGGCCGTTCGATCCTCGGCAGTGCATAGATGTGAGTACTTTGTGGAGAGGTGCACTAATGGTTTGGGCTGTTCGACCCTCGGCAGTGCACGGACATGACTATCTTATGACTCCGGCCGGTTGTCCTTACCCTGCATGCGTATGATTTATTTGTTACTAAATTCATGGATATTGATTTGACAGATATTTGGGGGAAAGTGAAGTGGTCATTGTTTTATTCATTCCCAGTACTTTCTTGGATTTCAGTACCTTACATATATATTTGTTGCTTCACTGCCTTTACACGCCTACCATTTCTATTATATTCTGTTAAATTATATTGTTGGACCTTAGTGAGTGTCATGTCAACCTCTCGTCACTACCTCTTCGAGGTTAGGCGGGATACTCACTGGGTACATATATGTTTATGTACTCATGCTACGCTTCTGTACTTAATTGTACAGGTTGTGAGGCTGGTGCATCTGGTTGTCGGATCGGAGCTTGACGATATATTAGACGGACCTGACTTCACGGTGAGCTGCTTTTCTCCTGGCGATCTCCGGCAGCACCATGGGGTTTTCTTTTGCTTAATTCCCGTCTATTTCCTTCAGACAGTGGGACTGTATATTATATCTTTTGTATTTTCTGGTAGTATGCCCGTAGGACTTGTGACACTAGTTCCTGGCACACACGTGTTAGTTGTTATGGATTTCAGGTTTTGTATATATATCGCCTCTTCATGACTGTTTTTGATTAAAACTGGTTGTTTATCCTTGTCGAATCATGTTTAAGTATTAAAAGTTGAGTATATTTTAAAGTGTTTAATCTAATAAGAAGGAACTTTTAGTAAATTGAGAGTCGGCTTGCCTGACCCCGCTGTTGGGCGCCATCACGACCTAAGTTAGGATTTTGGGTCGTGACAAATAGTTTCCTAAGACAATGCCCAGCACGACTCAAGCCAATTCGTGTATCTATTTACAAATAATATTATTGCAGTATTATTGTTATTATTTATCCGTGTCATTTCCCTACCGTTAGTACACTGACAAAATTTAGAAATCTTAAGCTTAATAATTACCTACCTATCGGATGTTATAAATTAAATATATTCCTTTAACGTAATGTGTCCAGGTTATGCTTAATACGTGTTCTTTTATCCTATCAAAACTTACTATTTATAGTTTATTCGAAGCATTATACGCATTAATTTATGATATTCTACGTTGCCATATAACCTATAATTTCTTTCAACTATCAACTCATCTTTTAATTATTTATTTCATATTTTTATATCTTACATGATGCTAATCAGTTCTTCAGAAATTATAAGATGTTATTTTAGCTCAAATAGTTTCGGGAGATACCGTAAAAAATGCGTAGCAAGTGGTATAACTATTTGTACCCCAATTCAGTTATTTGCTCTTAGCGCCATCATGCATATTATTTTTCGACAACTAGAATACATAATATATGTTTGCACTTCTATATATGTGTGAATTTAATATTCATATATACACAATATATTTTTTTTTTTTGGTTAGAAGGATGTTTGTATAGATAATACTAAGCTATTACATGCGCTCTATTATGAGCCATCATTACAGGAGTAACAATACTAGTAGTAGTAGCGTCTTCTATATTTACTACACTTAGGTTTTCAAGCCGTGCCAAATTGTTATACATAGAAACTGATACTTTTTTTTCTTTGGAGATTGCTTCCTTATCCGCTTGCAAAATGGTGCATACGGTTGTAGGTTGATGCCAAAATACTGAAAGATGGTTGCGCATGGCTTGTTTGGAACCTTCTTTGGCCAAAATGTGAGCTACATTGTTTGCCTCCCGAAGGCTATGCCGGACCACTGGATTCTCCAACTTCTTCAATAGGCACCTGCAAAAGTCAATTAACATTTGATAAATAGGGGTGCATTGTTCCAGTAGTTGAACAACTTCGGTGGAGTCTATTTCGATTTCAATGGGTTTTAAAGTATGAGTTGTCACACCTCCTTTTTCCATTACTCCCGAATTCATGAAAGGAGTAATAAGGGAATTTTTCCAATTAAAGTGACATTAGTCGGATTTGGAATTTATTTTAGTTTTAGAGTTGCCACCCGAATTTTTTACGGTGTTCCGGGACGCCATTTATTTATTGAAATCCCAAACCGAGGAAATTTTTTCACTCTGTTTAAAAATGTCTGCGACCATAAATCCGAGTAAGGAATTCTGTTAACCCGAGAGAAGGTGTTAGGCGTTCCCGGGTTCCGTGGTTCTATCACGGTCGCTCAACTATTAATATTTGGCCTAATTATCTGATTATTTACGTATTTTTAAACTTATTGTGCTTTTAACCTTTTTCACTTGTTAGCCCCTTTCAATATTTATGGATTTATCTTGGACAAGTTACGATGGCGTACACTTGTTGTTTTTTAGCACATGGCAAAAACGTCACATGAAATGCACCCGTGATTGCGACGTGCATTTTATTAGTTGTTTAGAGTTAAGGGTCGGGGGCATGAGTTGCCACTCCCGTGTGTAGGTTAAGGTAATTTGAGGTAATACGCAATTTTTGTCAAGTTTCAAAGTAAAGGTGTTCATTCTACCTAAGGATTACCTAAAATGATGTTCAATAGCCTAAAGATAACATGTTTTGGGCTATGGCCTCATTTAAGCCCCAAATTGTATCACTTTAGGCCGTCCTAATTAGGTCATTTGGACATGATTCGAAAAACAGTTAAGAACAAACATGCTAACACATCTCACATCTATATGGTAGAAATAAGGCAAAGTTTGAATTGTGAATATAAGATTACATGTACAAGATTTCTTTACATTTGATCTACTCCTATATACTAAACAAGAGTATTTATACACAGATCATGGATCCTATATGAAATTTAGTCTTAAATTTTGTGACAGAACAAGCCTTAAAAACTGAATTAAGCCATGGTTGCTTTTATTTAGAGTGGACAGCCTAAGGAAAAATCCGGATTTTAGATTCTATCTTTTTTATAATCGATTTGAAAACCCATTTTTGTGTTCAGTAGTGAGAAATTTACAGCGGATCTCGTGAATGACAACGCTTCTCATGCTAATTGACAACAGAAGAGAAAAGGACTGGTTACAGATTGCTTAACACAGTTAATATGTCTAACATTCAAGGCCCCATAGCCTGAAATTCATACACTATCAGGCTCAATTGGGCCATGTTTACGAGTCTGGTCCAGCTCGGGTGACCTTGGCAGGTCTGGACCATAACTACTATAGTAATAAACATTTCAGAATTAAGAGGAATACAACTGATCATAAATTTTATATAGTTCAGTCCATATTTACAACTGAAAAAGACGAAATGTATATAGAAGACTGTAGATATACTATTACTATTACATTATTCCTAAACTATAGTAATACCGACTTTTACTAATAGGAACAATAAAGAAGGGAAAAAAAAAACTAGTTGATGCTCCTGTGCAAGCCAACAAACATGTCCTTCAAAGACTAAAACCTGCATTTCTCAATGTTAATCTAAAATTATAAGTCCAAAGTTTGAATACTTGGACAGTATTAACGACAGGCCTTTGGGCATTTTGTGAGATGAATCTAGCCACAAAAGGAAGTTAGATTCAACCTTAGTGATGCCATAGGAGAACAAAATATGTTCATGCCTTTTTATGGACTGAATCTAACCATAGAAAAGGTTAGATTCAAACCCAGTGATATCATTTCGTTTAGACTCTTTAACAGTCATTTTTATGTCATGCAACAGATTTTAGCAAACATTTATTCAAATACTTTGACTACTATGGGCATTTTGAGGAGTGAATCCGACTATTTTGTTATTTCATATTCACTTTCCTAAAGCTCCTTCTCATTACACACTTATATCCTTTGAAGGATAATTTTCAGCAAAGCTAAACTACTGCTATGCACTATTAATGGGGTGAATTTGACTATTAGGAAGTCAGATTCATCTACCCTAGTGCTAACTCAACATAATTCCAAACCATATAGAGGCTTGCTCATTTAGGCATTTTTAGAGGATTAATCTGACCAATCAAAGGTTCAGATTCCTCACTCTAATGCCTTTCTTAATTACATATTTTATACCCTTTAAAAGGGTAAACTCCAGCCAACCATACTAATGTTTGTGCACTACTAAGGGGTGAATTTGACTATTAAGAAGTCATATTCATCTACCCTAATGCCAATATCCTAAACTATATAGAGACTTGCTTATTCAGTCTATTTATTGACCAAAGAGACTCAATCGAAAGCATATTTCTGCATTCTTATTGATGGAATCTGACCATAGAGAAGGTCAGATTCAACACCTTAATGCAGCTTGTTCCTTAATATAGGACCATGAGTACTTACCACATTTATAAACATATAATCTTAAACAAAACAATCATGCACCAACATGAGAAATACTAACATCAACACATTACCTATTACACTCACAGAGTCATTATCATGCCAATAAACATCTACACAGTCACATCTAACAAAACATAAACAGTAACTTCATTCATCAAGAACAGCCAATTTTACACAGTGAGCAGAAAATGAGGATTCTAGTCCAAAAATTACATTAAGAAGAGATGAACTGATACATACCTTTAAAGAGAAAAACAGCAAAAAGACCTGACCAAATAAAGGTCAAGTATGAACAATAACAGCAAGAAGGAAGAGAAATCAACAGCAGCAAACAGAAAACCCAAAGAAAACCCAGTAGCCCAGCAAAAATTGATTGTAAGAATTCTTAAAACTCCCAAAATCAGAGTCTAAAGTAAAAGTAGCAGAAGCTGAGAACTAGACCATGTATCTATGAACTTGATTCCAAGGGAAATCAGATTTCTTCTTTGTTTTTCTACTAATACTTTTTTGAAATTTTTGTTTATGAATCAAAAAATATTTTGATTCTTTCTGTATTTTCAGAATGTATTAGCAGCCTAGAGAAATTGAAAGAATGTTCTTTTTTAGTATCCCCCTAAAAAATCCTCCTCGTCTAAAGGGAGGGGGGTCTATTTATATGAGACTTGGAAATGGGATATCCTTTGGGTATATTCCTAATCCATTAGGCTGAAGAGGGTACACGTACAACTGTCCACCATATCCTTTTGGGACAGCTTCTCCTTTCCAGAACATTCCAGCCTTAGAAAAGACCTTTCTACCCTTAAAAATCTGATTTCCTAATCTACATTACCTGTTGTACCCCTTGGAGTCCCTGAATTTACCATTAGGTAATTAAGGTTAAACTCACTTGGGTTATTGTTTCNTAATTATGGTTGAGTCAAACTAGTTAAAGGTTAATTGATTAAATTCCTAAAGATAGTTTTCATACTAATTATCTATGTTTAAGTAAAAAAAAGGTAGGTCAATCAATTTAATTCCTTAACTTAAACTAACTGATTTAGTTAAGTTAATCCAATTTGATTACCTAAAATCAGAGGCTTAACTAATTATTAAACCTAGGTTTAAATTAATTAATCGATCATTTTAACTAGGCTTAATTAAGGTTAGTCAACTCATTTTTCTTAACTTAGGCTAAATGATTTGTT
>ML344555.1:0-14580 GCA_005239505.1 Nicotiana paniculata | reverse complement strand
TCGAAGAGTTTGTTATGGTTTCTTGGGTTGTATTTGATGTCCCGGACAAATATCATGTGATCCAGTACCAGATCCATACCAAGGCGTCCGGCATGGACCATGGATGGCGATTATACAGGCACGACTGGCTGAATTCCAGTTTAATTGCGATAAAATGCCAAAAAATGTAACTTGATCATTTCGTAGCGTTGGTTATGGATCCTTGGGTCATATTTGATGTCCCGAACAAAAATATCATGCGATCCGGTACAGGCTCCGTACCAAGGCGTCCGGCCTGGACCATGGCAGGCGGAATACAGGCACGACTGGCGGAATTCCAATGTAATTGCCATAAAATGCCAAAAATGTAACTTGATCATTTCGAAGTGTTGGGTATTGTTCCTTGGTTCGTATTTGATTTCCCTGAGAAATATCATGCGATCCGGTACCGGCTCCGTAGCAAGGCGTCCGGCCTGGACCATGGCAGGTTATAATACATGCACGATTGGCTTTATTCAAGTTTAATTGCTATAAAATTCTAAAAAATGTAACTTGATCATTTAGAAGCGTTGGACAACATTATTTGGGTCATATTTGATGTCCCGGACAAATATCATGCAATCTAGTACATGCTCTGTACCAAGGCGTCCGGACTGGACTATGGCAAACGATAATACATGCACGATTAGCGGAATTCCAGTTTAATTTCCATAAAATGCCAAAAAATTGAACTTGATCATTTCGAAGCGGTGGTTATGGTTCCTTGTGTCATATTTGATGTATCGGACAAATGTCTTGCGACTCGGTACTGGCTCCGTACCAAGGCGTCCGACCTGGACCATGGCAGGCGATAATACAGGCACGACTGTCCGAATTTTAGTTTAATTGCCATAAAATGCCAAAAATGTAACTTGATCATTTCAAAGCGTTGTTTATGGTTCCTTGGGTCGTATTTGATGTACACGACAAATATCATGCAATTCGGTACCGTCTCCGTACCAAGGCGTCTGGCCTGGACCATGGCAGGTGCTAATACAAGCACGACTGGTGGAATTCCAGTTTAATTGCCATAAAATGCCAAAAAATGTAACTTGACCATTTCGAAGAGTTCGTTATGGTTCCTTGGGCTTTATTTGATGTCCCAAAAAAATATCATGCGATCCGGTATCGACTCCATACCAAGGCGTCCAGCCTGGACCATGGATGGCGATAATACATGCACGGCTAGCGAAATTCTAGTTTAATAGCCATAAAATGCCAAAAGATGTAACTTGATCATTTCGAAGCATTGGTTATGGTTCCTTGGATCGTATTTGATGTTCCGGACAAATATCATGCTATCCGGTACCGGCTCCGCACCAAGGCGTTCAGTCTGGACTATGGCAGGCGATAATACAGGCACGAGTGGCGGAATTCAAGTTTAATTACAATAAAATGCAAAAAAAAATGTAACTTAATCATTTCGAAGCATTGGTTATGGTTCCTTGTGTCGTATTTTATATCCCGGATAAAAATCATGCTATCCAGTACCGGCTCCGTACCAAGGCGTCCGGCATGGACTGTGGCAGGCGATAATACAGGCACGGCTGGCGGAATTCCAGTTTAATTGCCATAAAATTCCAAAAAATGTAACTTGATCTTTTCGAAGAGTTGGTTATGGTTTCTTGGGTTGTATTTGATGTCTCAGACAAACATCATGCGACTCAGTACCGGCTCCATACCAAGGTGTCCGACCTGGACCATGGAAGGCGATAATATAGGCACGACTGGGGGAATTCCAGTTTAATTGCCATAAAATGCAAAAAAAATATAACTTGATCATTTCGAAGCGTTGGTTCTGGTTACTTGTGTTGTATTTGATGTCCCGGACAAATATCATGCGATTCGGTATCGGCTCCATACCAAGGCATCCGGCCTGGACCATCGAAGGCGATAATAGAGGCACGACTGGCAAAATTCCAATTTAATTGCCATAAAATGCCAAAAAATATAACTTGGTCATTTCCAAGCGTTGGTTACGGTTCCTTGGGTCGTATTTGATGTCCCGGACAAACATCTTGCAATCCGGTACTGGCTCCGTACCAAGGCATCTGGAGTGGACCATGGCAGGCGATAATAGAGGCACGACTGGCGAAATTCTAGTTTATTTGCCATAAAATAACAAAAAAAATGTAATTTGATCATTTTGAAGCGTTGGTTATGGTTCCTTGGGTCGTATTTGATGACCTGGATAAATATTATGCTATCCAATACCGGCTCCGTATTAAGGCGTCCGTTCTGGACCATGGCAGGCGATAATACATGCACGACTTGCAGAATTCCAGTTTAATTGCCATAAAATGCCAAAAAATGTAACTTGTTCATTTCGAAGCATTGGTTATGGTTACTTGGGTCGTATTTGATGTACCGGACAAATATCATGCTATTCGGTATCGACTCCGTACCAAGGCGTCCGGCCTGGACCATGGCAGGCGATAATACAGGCACGACTGGCGGAATTCCAGTTTAATTGCCATAAAATGCCAAAAATGTAACTTGATCATTTCAAAGCGTTGGTTATGGTTCCTTGGGTCATATTTAATGTCCCGGTAAAATATCATGTGATCCGGTACCGGCTACGTACCAAGGCGTCCGGTCTGGACTATGGGAGGTGATAAATACAGGCACGACTGGCGGAATTCCAGTTTAATTGCCATAAAATGCAAAAAAATGTAACTTGATCATTTATAATGGTTCGTTCTGGTTACTTGTGTGGTATTTGATGTCCCAGACAAATATAATATGATCCGGTATCAGCTTCGTACCAAGGCGTTCGGCCTGGACCGTGGCATGCGATAATACAGGCACGACTGGCAGAATTCCAATTTAATTGTCATAAAATGACAAAAAATGTAACTTGATCATTTCGAAGCATTGTTTATGGTTCCTTGGGTGGTATTTAATGTCCCGGAAAAATATCATGTGATACAGTACCAGCTCCGTACCAAGGTGTCCGTCCTGGACCATGGCAGGCGATAATACAAGCACGATTGACGGATGTCTAGTTTAATTTCCATAAAATTGCAAAAAATTTAACTTAATCATTTGAAAGAGTTGGTTATGGTTCAATGGGTCGTATTTGATGTCCTGGAGAAATATCATCCGATCTGGTACCGTCTCTATACTAAGGCGTCCGGCCTGGACCATGGCAGGCGATAATACATGCACGACTGGCGGAATTCTAGTTTAATTGCCATAAAATGCCAAAAATGTAACTTGATCATTTTGAAGCGTTGGTTATGGTTCCTTGGGTCATATTTAATATCTTAGACAAATATCATGCGACCCGGTACTGGCTTCGTACCTAGGTTTCCAGCATGGACCATGGCAGGCGATAATACATGCACGACTGTCAGAATTCCAGTTTAATTGCCATAAAATGCCAAAAATGTAACTTGATCATTTCGAAGCGTTGATGATGGTTCCTTAGGTCGTATTTGATTTTCCAGAAAAATATCATGATATCCGGTACCGGCTCCGTACCAAGGCGTCCGGCCTGGACCATGGCAGGCGATAATACAGGCACGACTGGCGGAATTCCTGTTTAATTTCCATAAAATGCCAAAAAATGTAACTTGATCATTTCGAAGAGTTGGTTATGGTTCCTTGGGTCATATTTCATATCCCGGACAAATATCATTTGACCCGGTACCGGCTCCGTACCAAGGCGTCCGGCCTGGACCATGGCAGGCGATAATACATGCACGACTGTCGGAATTCTAGTTTAATTGTCATAAAAAGCCAATAAATATAACTTTCTCAATTCAAAGCATTGGTTATGGTTCATTGGGTCATATTTGATATCCCGAAAAAATATCATGTGTTCCGGTACCGGCTCCGTACCAAGGCGTCCGGCTTGGACCATGGTAGGCGATAATACATGCACGACTGACGGAATTCCAGTTTAATTGCCATAAAACGGCAAAAAATGTAACCTGATCATTTCAAATCATTGGTTATGGTTCTATGGATCTTACTTGATGTCCTGGAGAAATATCATGCGATCTGGTACCATCTTTGTACCAAGGCGTCCAGCCTGGACCATGGCAGGCGATAATACATGCACGGCTGGCGGAATTCCAGTTTAATTGACATAAAATGCCAAAAAATGTAAGTTGATCATTTCGAAGCGTTGGTTCGGGCTCCTTGGGTCGTATTTGATGTCTTGGATAAATATCATGTGATCCGGTACCAGCTTCGTACCAAGGCATCCGGCCTGGACTATGGCAGGCAATAATACAGGCACGGCTGGCGGAATTCCAGTTTAATTGCCATAAAATTCCAAAAAATGTAACTTGATCATTTCGAAGAGTTGGTTATGGTTCCTAAGGTTGTATTTGATGTCCCGGAAAAATATCATAATATTCGGTACCGGCTCCGTACCAATGCGTCCCGCCTGGACCATGGCAGGCGATAATACAGGCACGACTGGCGGAATTCCTGTTTAATTGCCATTAAATGCCAAAAAATGTAATTTGATCATTTTGAAGCATTGGTTCTGGCTCCTTCGGTCGTATTTGATGTCCTGGATAATTATAATGTGATCCGGTACTAGCTCCGTACCAAGGCGTCCGGCCTGGACTATGGCAGGCAATAATACAGGCACGGCTGGCGGAATTCCAGTTTAATTTCCATAAAATTCCAAAAAATGTAACTTGATCATATAAAGCATTGGTTATGAATCCTTGGGATGTATTTGATTTCCTGGACAAATATCATGCGATTCGGTACCGGCTACGTATCACGGTGTCCGGCCTGGACCATGGCAGGAGATAATAAAGGCACGACTTGGCGGAATTCATTTTTAATTGCCATAAAATGCCAAAAAATTTAACTTGATCATTTTGAAGTTTTTGTTATGGTTCTTTGGGTCTTATTTGATGTCCCGGACAAATATCATGCTATTCGGTACCGGCTACATACCACGGCGTCCGGCCTGGACCATGGCAGGAGATAATACAAGCACGACTTGGCAGAATTCTAGTTTAATTGCCATAAAATGCCAAAAAATGTAAGTTGATCATTTCGAAGAGTTGGTTATGGTTCCTTGGGTTGTGTTTTATGTCCTGAAAAAATTTCTTGCAATCTGGTACCGAGTTCGTACCTTGTCCGACCTAGACCATGGCAGGCAATAATACAGGCACGGCTGGCGGAATTCCACTTTAATTTCCATAAAATTCCAAAAAATTTAACTTGATCATTTCGAAGCGTTGGTTATGAATCCTTGGGTTTTATTTGTTTTCCCGGACAAATATCATGCGATTCGGTACCGGCTACGTACCAACGCGTCCGGCATGGACCATGGAAGGCGATAATGCAGGCACGAATTGGCGGAATTCTAGTTTAATTGCCATAAAATTTCAAAAAATGTAACTTGATCCTTTCGAAGAGTTGGTTGTGGTTTCTTGGGTTGTATTTGCTGTGATGGACAAGTATCATGCTATCCGGTACCGGATCCATACCAACGCGTCCGACCTCGACCATGGATGGCCATAATACAGGCACGATTGGCTGAATTCCAGTTTAATTGCCATAAAATGTCAAAAAATGTAGCTTGATCATTTTGAAGTTTTGGTTATAGTTCCTAGGGTCATATTTGATGTCCCGGATAAATATCAGGCGATTCGGTGCCGGATACGTACCACGACGTCCGACCTGGACCATGGCAGGCGATAGTACAAGCACGACTTGGCGGAATTCTAGTTTAATTGCCATAAAATTCCAATAAATATAACTTGATCATTTAGAAGAGTTAGTTATGGTTCCTTGGGTTGTATTTGATGTTCCGAAAAAATATCTTGTGATCCGGTACCGGCTCCATAGCAAGGCGTCCGGCCTGGACCATAGATGGGATAATACATGCACGACTGGCGAAATTCCAGTTTAATTTCCATAAAATGCCAAAAAATGTAACTTGCTCATTTCGAAGCGTTGGTTATGGTTACTTGGGTCATATTTAAGGTCACGGACAAATATCATGTGACCTGGTACCGGCTCCGTACCAAGGCGTCCGGCCTGGACCATGGCAGGCAATAACACAGGCACAACTGGCGGAATTCCAGTTTAGTTTTCATAAAATGCCAAAAAATGTAACTTGATCATTTCAAAGCGTTGGTTATGGTTCCTTGGGTCATATTTTTTATATCCCAGACAAATATCATGTGATCCGGTACCGGCTCTGTACCAAGGCGTCCGGCCTGGACCATGGCAGGCGATAATACATGCACGACTGACGGAATTCCAGTTTAATTGCCATAAAACGCAGAAAAATGCAACTTGATCATTTCAAAGCGTTGGTTATGGTTCCTTGGGTCATATTTTTTATATCCCAGACAAATATCATGTGATCCGGTACCGGCTCTGTACCAAGGCGTCCGGCCTGGACCATGGCAGGCGATAATACATGCACGACTGACGGAATTCCAGTTTAATTGCCATAAAACGCAGAAAAATGCAACTTGATCATTTCAAAGCGTTGGTTATGGTTCCTTGGGTCATATTTTTTATATCCCAGACAAATATCATGTGATCCGGTACCGGCTCTGTACCAAGGCGTCCGGCCTGGACCATGGCAGGCGATAATACATGCACGACTGACGGAATTCCAGTTTAATTGCCATAAAACGCAGAAAAATGCAACTTGATCATTTCAAAGCGTTGGTTATGGTTCTGTGGGTCGTATTTGATGTCCTGGAGAAATATCATTCGATCCGGTACTGTCTCTGTACCAAGGCGTTCGACCTGGACCATGGCAGGCGATAATACATGCACGACTACCGGAATTCCAGTTTAATTGCCATAAAATGCCAAAAATGTAACTTTATCATTTCAATGCGTTGGTTATGATTTTGTGGGTCGTATTTGATGTGCTGGAGAAATATCATGCGATCCGGTACCGTCTTTGTACCAAGGCGTCCGGCCTGGACCATGGCAGGCGCTAATACAGGCACGACTAGCGGAATTCAAGTTTAATTTCCATAAAATGCCAAAAAACGTAACTTGCTCATTTTGAAGCGTTGGTTATGGTTCCTTGGGTCATATTTAATGTCACAGAAAAATATCATGAGACCCGGTACCGCCTCAGTACCAAGGCTTCCGGCCTGGACCATGGCAGGCGATAATACAGGCACGACTGGCGGAATTCCAGTTTAATTGCCATAAAATGCCAAAAATGTAACTTGATCATTTCGAAGCGTTTTTTATGGTTCCTTGGGTCATATTTGACATCTCGGACAAATATCATGTGATCCGGTACCGGCTCCATACCAAGGCGTCCTGCCTGGATCATGGCAAGCGATAATACATGCACGACTGACGGAATTCCAGTTTAATTGCCATAAAACGCCAAAAATGTAACTTGATCTTTTCAAGGCGTTGGTCATGGTTATGTGGGTCGTCTTTGATGTGCTGGAGAAATATCATGCGATCCAGTACCGTCTCTGTACCAAGGCGTCTGGCCTGGACCATGGCAGGCGATAATACATGCACGATTGTCGGAATTCCAGTTTAATTGCCATAAAATTCCAATAAATGTAACTTGATCATTTCAAAGCGTTGGTTATGGTTCTGTGGGTCGTATTTGATTTCCTGGAGAAATATCATGTGATCCGGTACCGTCTCTGTACCAAGGCGTCCGACCTGGACAATGGCAGGCGATAATACATGCACGACTGTCGGAATTTCAGTTTAATTGCCATAAAATGTCAAAAATATAACTTTATCATTTCAATGCATTGGTTATGGTTCTGTGGGTCGTATTTGATGTCCTGGAGAAATATCATGGGATCCGGTACCGTATTTGTACCAAGGCGTCCGGCCTGGACCATGGCAGGCGATAATAGAGGCACGCTTAGCGGTTTTTCCAGTTTAACTGCCATAAAATGCAGAGAAATGTAACTTGATCATTTCGAAGCATTGGTTATGGTTCCTTGGGCCGTATTAGATGTCCAGGACAAATATCATGTGATCCGATACCGACTCCATACCAAGGCATCCGGCCTGGACCATGGCAGGCGCTAATACAGGCACGACTGGAGGAATTCAAATTTAATTGCCATAAAATGCCAAAAAATGTAACTTGATCATTTCGAAGCGTTGGTTATGGTTCCTTGGGTCATATTTAATGTCCCGGAAAAATATGATGTGACCCGGTACCGGCTCCGTACCAAGGTGTCCGGCCTGGGCCATCGCAGGCAATAAGATAGGCACGACTGGCGGAATTCTAGTTTAATTTCCATAAAACGCAGAAAAATGTAACTTGATCATTTCAAAGCGTTGGTTATGGTTTTGTGGGTCGTATTTGATGTCCTGGAGAAATATCATACGATCCGGTACTGTCTTTGTACCAAGGCGTCCGACCTGGACCATGGCAGGCGATAATACATGCACGACTGTCGGAATTCCAAATTAATTGCCATAAAATGCCAAAAATGTAACTTTATCATTTCAATGCGTTGGTTATGATTTTGTGGGTCGTATTTGATGTCCTGGAAAAATATCATGCGATCCGGTACCGTCTTTGTACCAAGGCGTCCGGCCTGGACCATGGCAGGCGCTAATACAGGCACGACTGGCGGAATTCAAGTTTAATTTCCATAAAATGCCAAAACCTGTAACTTGCTCATTTCGAAGCGATGGTTATGGTTCCTTGGGTCATATTTAATGTCACAGAAAAATATCATAAGACCCGGTACCGGCTCAGTACCAAGGCGTCCGGCCTGGACCATGGCAGGCGATAATACAGGCACGAATGGCGGAATTCCAGTTTAATTGCCATAAAATGCCAAAAATGTAACTTGATCATTTCGAAGCGTTTTTTATGGTTCCTTGGGTCATATTTTATATCCCGGACAAATATCATGTGATCCAGTACCGGCTCCATGCCAAGGCGTCTGGCCTGGACCATGGCAAGCGATAATACATGCACGACTGACGGAATTCCAGTTTAGTTGCCATAAAACGCCAAAATGTAACTTGATCATTTCTTGGTTATGGTTCTGTGGGTCGTCTTTGATGTCCTGGAGAAATATCATGCGATCCAGTACCGTCTCTGTACCAAGGCGTCCGGCCTGGACCATGGCAGGCGATAATACATGCACGACTGTCGGAATTCCAGTTTAATTGCCATAAAATTCCAAAAAATGTAACTTGATCATTTCAAAGCGTTGGTTATGGTTCTGTGCGTCGTATTTGATTTCCTAAAGAAATATCATGCGATCCGGTATCGTCTCTGTACCAAGCCGTCCGACCTGGATAATGGCAGGCGATAATACATGCACGACTGTCGGAATTTCAGTTTAATTGCCATAAAATTCCAAAAAATGTAACTTGATCATTTCTTGGTTATGGTTCTGTGGGTCGTATATGATGTCCTGGAGAAATATCATGCGATCCGGTACCGTCTTTGTACCAAGGCGTCCGGCCTGGACCATGGCAGGCGATAATAGAGGCACGCTTAGCGGTTTTTCCAGTTTAATTGCCAAAAAATCCAGAGAAATGTAACTTGATCATTTCGAAGCATTGGTTATGGTTCCTTGAGCCGTATTAGATGTCCAGGAAAAATATCATGTGATCCGATACCGACTCTATACCAAGGCATCCGTCCTGGACCATGGCAGGCGCAAATACAGGCACGACTGGAGGAATTCAAATTTAATTGCCATAAAATGCCAAAAAATGTATTTGATCATTTCGAAGCGTTGGTTATGGTTCCTTGGGTCATATTTAATGTCCCGGAAAAATATGATGTGACCTGGTACCGGCGCCGTACCAAGGCGTCCGGCCTGGACCATGGCAGGCAATAAGATAGGCACGACTGGCGGAATTCTAGTTTAATTTCCATACAATGCCAAAAAATGTAACTTGATCATTTCGAAGCGTTGGTTATGGTTCCTTGGGTCATATTTCATATCCCGGACAAATATCATGCGACCCGGTACCGATTTCTTACCTAGGTGTGCGGTCTGGACCATGGCAGGCGATAATACATGCACGACTGTTGGAATTCCAGTTTAATTGACATAAATTGCCAAAAAATCTAAATTGACCATTTTGAAGCATTGGTTATAGTTCCTTGGGTCATATTAAATGTCCCGCACAAATATCATGTGACCCAGTACCGGCTTCGTACCAAGGCGTCCGGCCTGGACCATGATAGGCGATAATACAGGCACGACTGGCGGAATTCCAATTTAATTGCCATAAAATGCCAAAAAATGTAACTTGATCATTTCGAAGCGTTGGTTATGGTTCCTTGGGTCATATTTCATATCCCGGATAAATATCATGTGACCTGGTACCGGCTCCGTACCAAGGCGTCCGGCCTGGACCATGGCGGGCGATAATACAGGCACGACTGTCGGAATTCTAGTTTAATTGTCATAAAATGCCAATAAATGTAACTTTCTCATTTCAAAGCGTTGGTTATTGTTCCTTAGGTCATATTTGATATCCCGGACAAATATCATACGATCCGATACCGGCTCCGTACCAAGGAGACCATGGCAGGCGATAATACATGCACGACTGACGAAATTACAGTTTAATTGCCATAATATGCAAAAAATTGTAACTTGATCATTTCGAAGTGTTGGTTATGGTTCCTTGGGTCGTATTTGACGTCCCGGAAAATATCATGTGATCCGATAATGGCTCTGTACCAAGGCGTCCGGCCTGGACCATGGCAGGCGATAGTACAGGCACTACTAGCGAAATTAAAGTTTAGTTGCCATAAAATGCCAAAAATTGTAACATGATCATTTCGAAGCGTTGGTTATGGTTCCTTGTGTCGTATTTTATGACTTGGACAAATATCATGAGATTCGGTACCGGCTCCGTACCAAGGAGTCCGACCGGGACGATGGCAGGCGATAATACAGGCATGACTAGCGCAATTCCAGTTTAATTGCCATAAAATGCAAAAAAATGTAACTTGATCATTTCGAAGTTTGTTATGGTTCGTTGGGTCATATTTAATGTCCTAGACAAATATCATGTGACCCGGTATCGGCTCCCTACCAAGGCGTCCGGCCTGGACCATGGCAGGCGATAATACATGCACGAGTGACGGAATTTAAGTTTAATTACCATATAATACCAAAAAATGTAACTTGATCATTTCGAAGAGTTGGTTATGGTTCCTTTGGTTGTATTTGATGTCCCAGAAAAATATCATGCAATCCGGTACCGGCTCCATACCAAGGCGTCCGGCCTGGACCATGGATGGCGATAATACAGGCCCGACTGACGGAATTCCAGTTTAGTTGCCATAGAATGCCAAAACATGTAACTTGATCATTTCGAACCGTTGGTTATGGTTCCTTGGGTCATGTTTGATATCCCGGACAAATATCATGTGATCCGGTACTTGCTCCGTACCAAGACGTTCGGCCTGGACCATGGAAGGCGATAATACAAGCACGACTTGGCGGAATTCCAGTTTAATTGCCATAAAATGCCAAAAAATGTAACTTGATCATTTCAAAGAGTTGGTTATGGTTACTTGTGTTGTATTTTATGTCCCGGACAAATATCATGCGATCCAATATCGGCTCCGTACCAAGGCATCCGGCCAGGACCATGGCAGGCGATAATACAGGCACAGCTGGCGGATTCCAGTTTAATTGACATAAAATGCTAAAAAAATGTAACTTGATCATTTCGAAGCGTTGGTTCTAGCTCCTTGGGTCGTATTTGATGTCCTGGATAAATATCATGTGATCCGGTACCAGCTGCGTACCAAGGCGTCCGGCCTGGACTATGGCAGGCAATAATACAGGCACGACTGGCGGAATTCCAGTTTAATCTCCATAAAATTCCAAAAAATGTAACTTGATCATTTCGAAGCGTTGGTTATGAATCCTTGTGTTGTATTTGATTTTCCGGAATAATATCATGCGCTTCGGTAACGGCTACATTCCAACACGTCCGGCCTAGACCATGGAAGGCTAAAATGCAGGCACGAATTGGCGGAATTCTAGTTTAATATCCATAAAAAGTCAAAAAATATAACTTGATCCTTTCGAAGAGTTGATTATGGTCTCTTAGGTTGTATTTGATGTCATGGACAAATATCATGCGATCCAGTACCGGATCCATACTAAGGCGTCCGTCCTGGACCATGGATGGCGATAATACAAGCACGACTGGCTGAATTCCAGTTTAATTACCATAAAATGCCAAAAAATATAACTTGATCGTTTCGAAGTTTTGGTTATGGTTCCTAGGGTTTCATTTGATGTCCCGGACAAATATCATGCGATTCGGTACAGGCTCCGTACCAAGGTGTCCGGCCTGGACCATGGCAGGCGATAATACATGAACGACTGGCGGAATTCCAGTTTAATTGCCATAAAATGCCAAATAATGTAACTCGATCATTTCGAAGCGTTGGTTATGGTTCCTTGTGTTGTATTTGATGTCCCGAAAAAATATCATGCGATCTGGTATCGGCTCCGTACCAAGGTATCCGGCCAGGACCATGGCAGTCGATAATACAGGCACGGCTGGCGAAATTCCAGTTTAATTGACATAAAATGCCAAAAAATGTAAGTTGATCATTTCGAAGCGTTGGTTCTGGCTCCTTGGGTCGTATTTGATGTCCTGGATAAATATCATGTGATCCGGTACCAGCTTCGTACCAAGGCATCCGGCCTGGACTATGGCAGGCAATAATACAGGCCCGGNCAAAAAATGTAACTTGATCATTTCGAAGTGTTGGTTATGAATCCTTGGGTTGTATTTGATTTCCCGGAAAAATATCATGCGCTTCGGTACGTTGGACGATGGAAGGCGATAATGCAGGCACGAATTGGCGGAATTCTAGTTTAATTGCCATAAAAAGTCAAAAAATGTAACTTGATCCTTTCGAAGAGTTGGTTATGGTGTCTTGGGTTGTATTTGATGTCATGGACAAATATCATGCGATCCGGTACCGGATCCATACCAACGCGTCCGGCCTAGACCATGGATGGCGATAATACAAGCACGACTAGCTGAATTCCAGTTTAATTGCCATAAAATGCCAAAAAATATAACTTGATCATTTCAAAGTTTTGGTTATAGTTCCTAAGGTCATATTTGATGTCCCGGACAAATATCATGCGATTCGGTACAGGCTACGTACCACGGTGTCCGGCCTAGACCATGGCAGGCGATAATAAAGGCACGACTTGGCAAAATTCTAGTTTAATTGCCATAAAATGCCAAAAAATGTAACTTGATCATTTCGAAGTTTTGGTTATGGTTCTTTGGGTATTATTTGATGTCCCAGACAAATATCATGCGATTCGGTACCGCCTACGTACCACGGCATCCGGCCTGGACCATGGCAGGCGATAATACAAGCACGACTTGGCGGAATTCTAATTTAATTGCCATAAAATGCAAAAAAATGTAATTTGATCATTTCGAAGAGTTGTTTATGGTTCCTTGGGTTGTATTTGATGTCCCAAAAAATATCTTGCGATCCGGTACCGACTCCATACCAAGGCGTCCGACCTGGACCATGGATGGCGATAATATAGGCACGACTGGCGAAATTCCAGTTTAATTGCCATAAAAAGTCAAAAAATGCAACTTGATCCTTTCGAAGAGTTGGTTATGGTGTCTTGGGTTGTATTTGATGTCATGGACAAATATCATGCGATCCGGTACCGGATCCATACCAACGCGTCCGGCCTAGACCATGGATGGCGATAATATAGGCACGACTGGCGAAATTCCAGTTTAATTGCCATAAAAAGTCAAAAAATGCAACTTGATCCTTTCGAAGAGTTGGTTATGGTGTCTTGGGTTGTATTTGATGTCCGAAAAAATATCTTGCGATCCGGTACCGACTCCATACCAAGGCGTCCGACCTGGACCATGGATGGCGATAATATAGGCACGACTGGCGAAATTCCAGTTTAATTTCTATAAAATGCAAAAAAATGTAACTTGCTCATTTTGAAGCATTGGTTATGGTTACTTGGGAAATATTTAATGTCACTGAAAAATATCATGCGACCCGGTACCGGCTCCGAACCAAGGCGTCCGGTCTGGACCATGGCCGGCGATAATATATGCACGACAGTCGGAATTCCAGTTTAATTGCAATAAAATGCCAAAAATGTAACTTGATCATTTTGAAGTGTTGGTTATGGTGCCTTGGGTCGTATTTTATGTCCCGGAAAAATATCATAATATATGGTACCGTCTGTGTATCAAGGCATCCGGCCTGGACCATGGCAGGCGATAATAGATGCACGACTGGCGGAATTCCAGTTTAAATTCCATAGAATGCAAAAAATGTAACTTGATCATTTCGAAGCATTGGATATGGTTCCTTGGGTCATATTTGATATCCCGGACAAATATCATGCGATCCGGTACTGGCTCTGTACCAAGGCGTCCGGCCTGGACCATGGCAGGCGATAATACATGCACGTCTGACGGAATTCCAGTTTAATTGCCATAAAATGCCAAAAAATGTAACTTGGTCATTGCGAAGCGTTGGTTATGGTTCCTTGGGTCGTATTTGATGTCTCGGATAAATATCATGAGATCCGGTACCGGATCCGTACC